>QARZ01040059.1:2112-20841 GCA_013407115.1 Glycine latifolia | reverse complement strand
CACAAGTCCCTGTGGAGACGAACTTTTATAAATTTTGTAACTTACAACAACAATTGGTAAGCTTGCCAAAAGTCTAACATACACGCATTTTTATTCTCATGAAAAACCACTGGTACTTATTGCCACCAATTTATACTATTTCCATGCAATTATGAAGTATGAAACATAGGCCCATCAATGCACTGACCATGGATAGTTAAAAATTCTAAGCAATTCATTTCCCTCTCCAGGGATGCTTAAAATTCTTAAACCAATCATCTTCCCCCCCGGGGATATCCAACAAGTCATTGCATCCCCCATATACATACACAACATACATCAATCACGATGACATCATCAACATCAACATCATCTCTCATCATTGTCATCATCAACGTCAATATCATCTCAATCTCAATGTCATCAACAACATCAACATCATCTCATTTCAATATCATCAACATCATTTCATTTCAACATCAACATCGTCTCGTATCAATATTATAATCAAAATCACAAACAATCGCATTCCTCATATACATATATAACACATGCCTTGGATTCACATTCCCCAAGTCTTTAGACAATACAAATCTCATACATTCACAATCCAAAATACACGAGACTGATATTTTAGGAAAACTCTAAATTAAAGAGGAGAACTATAATATACAAAACAAACTCTTATGCCCATTTAAAATTTAATAAAGAAGTAAATAGGAGAACAAATTATAAAATTTTGAGCACATTCTCCTTTGTAATTAAGACTTTTATCAAAAAATCTAATCATTACAACAACAACATCATTCATAGTTTCATTCATCAATAATAAATATATCGCATCCCATTAGTTTAAAACATAGTTTTGCTTGAAAACCAGCACGCAACAGGGGCAAACATACATTTCCATAATTGGGTTCCCTGACCTCAACTCTAGTATCAAAAGCTATAAACAAACAATAAACTCCAATCACTTATCTATATCCCTTTGTTAGCTCCTTGTAGAGTCATTTTGAGATCTCTCAAGTTCACGTACTTAGGTCCGAACGCATAGATCTATATACCAAATTGAAGACTATTTAGTATAGATTTCAAAGACAAGGTTAACATTAACATTCAAGGTCAAATACTCACTCAAATTAAAAAGGTGCTAAAATGGTATTTTGGGAGCCACATCAAAAAGACATCATTTTAAAATTCCGATCACACAAATGTGACCGGGGTTCAATGAAGGTCACAAAAATGACATCAATATTATAAAAAAGTAACTTTTACAATGTCTCATTTTCAAAGGTTTTTCAAAGGAAGTGTAAAAACATCCAATAACGGTACCCAAGTCACAAAAGATACTATGAGAGGTTTAAACTATCTAGGAGAAGACAAGGAAAACATGGTTACCTTGAAGAAACCACAAAAGAAGGATTGGAGGCTTCGTTCTCTACCAAATTCTCAAGTTGATTTTTGAAGATTCCACTCTGATTTTAGTGTTCCTCTTCGTGTGGTGGTCCAACAGCAAGCAACGACGGCTCGTGGCGATCATCGGTGGAGAAGGAGGATGAGAACTTGGGTGGAGGTTTTGAGGAAGAAGAAGGCTGAAAATGGGTGGTTTCACACTGCTGCACGTATTTGTAGTCGACTTTACTCGTCTAGACGAATTCTACTCGCCTGGGCTAGCTGGCCTAATTTTAACAAATTTCACTACTTTTGTGAAAAGATGTTCTCATGCTCCAAATGTTATTTCTCTAATCCCAACGGTCACAATTTATATGCATGGGTTATGAGATTACCTTACAAATTTGAAAGCGATCCAATGGTTACCCAATCTGAAATTGTGATTTTCCGAAACAAGTTTTGGGTTAAACTCAAAATCACATAGTTCCAATGCAGATCAATCAAATTCCACATAACCTAACATCCACACCAACAGTTGAACAAGGATAATTCACACAACACTTCAACTAATTCAAATCAATAAAGTAATTAAATGATACAATAAATACATCAAACATATATTTTCAAGGCGTTACAATGGTAGAGGATTTTGTGATGGTGACAATGTGGGTGATGTTGGACAGGGAGGGGTTGTTGAAGAATGAAGGGAGAAGCTTCGATGAGAGAGAAAAAATAAAAGAAAAATAATAATGCCAATATTTTTTTATTTTATCTGATGTAGACAATTTCACCATAGTTCATATTTATCTTATCCATTTATTTTAATCCCCAAAAATCTTACGTCTAAAAAATTGTTTTAAATGGTGCATAAGAAATTTAACTTACACACCCTCAATTTCAAAAATTGTGATACAAGAGTAAAATATTCGAACTAAATAGATTAATGCCCAAAATCTAACTAATTTTGTCATTTGATGGGTGTAAGACTGTATGTGTTTCATGGGCTATACTTAATAGTATTTTAAGTTTAGCCCTTTCTTTTTTTGCTAAGTACACATCCAGTTTTGTCAAAATTTATTCAAATTCTCTCTTGTAACATGTTTGATTTTATTCTTTACAAAATTACATTCTAAAAATAATAACCCCCCCACACACAATGCACTATCCTTCTCTTTTTCATCTTTTATTTTTCCTCCCACTGCCTCATCACATTTCAATATCGTTCTCCACTCCATTCCCTTTCCCTCCATATTGTGCATAAGCATCAAGGACTTGAAGAGGGAAAACAAGAAATGCTTCAGAGTTTTCACATTGCAAGAGCTAAGATATGCCACCAACTTTCAATGAGAAACTCATGATTGGAGAAGGGCATTTCGGGAGTGTAAATAAAGTATGCACAAAAGCAAATTTTAACACACTTTGGGAATTTAGTTTCTAGAAGTATGCAACATTTTAACACTTTCACAATTTAATTTCCAGAACTATGGATCTAACCATGTATACAAAGGGGGATTGTTGGAATAAATTTTGAAAAGAAAACAGAAGAGAGATGTTTTAGGAAAAAAAAGTAATGTAATAATAAAGGGCCTTAAAGCTAAGCATAACTATTCTGTATGGGCCTAATAGGAACTGAGCCCAGTATAACGTTGAGTATAAAAGCCCAAAACCCGGGACAAAACAGATCTCAACATCGAGACAGTGAGCGTAGAGATGTTAAATTTACTATATTAGCATATTGGCTTTAACTTCCTACACCAGTCAAATTCTTTATACACCCAGCAATGAATAGGGTAATTCCGAAAATACCCATGTTAAAATGATTAAGTAAAGGGATCAGTTTCAAATTTTTCTTATACACCCAGCAATTTATTCTTCGTCTTCTCCGCTCCCGCTTCTTCTCCGGTCCGTTGCCGCTGCGTGCGCTTCGTCTTCTCCATTAGAATCTGCCATTGACTTCCATTGACGAAGGAGGAAGCTAACACCTTGCCACCATTGTCAAATCCGTGAAGAGCCAATTCGTATGAGCCTTACGGATTGCCAATGAGCCTTACGGATTGCCAATCCGTATGATCCTTACGGATTACCAATCCATATGAGCCTTACGGATTGCCAATGAGCCTTACGGATTGCCAATCCGTATGAGCCTTACGGATTGCCAATCCATATGAGCCTTACGGATTGTCAATCCGTATGAGCCTTACGGATTGCCAATGAGCCTTACGGATTGCCAATCCGTATGAGCCTTACAGATTGCCAATGAGCCTTACGGATTGTCAATCCGTATGAGCCTTACGGATTGCCAATCCGTATGGTTTCTGCTACAGTGATCAAGTTGCAGAACCACGCCTCCGACGACGGCAGCGGCCAATGCAAGCTCCACCAATGCTAACCACGACCTCCAGAACCAAACCAACAACGCAAGAGGCACCAACACGCAGCCAACAAGCAACAACGAAGACGCAGCGAAGAAGCACAACAGAGAAAGCGCATGGAAGAAAATGGAAGAAAAAACCTGCTGGATGTATGTTAAAAAGCAACAATGGTAGTATTGACATTTTTTGAAATTGTTGGGTGTATAAGAAATTTGGCTGGTGTAGGAAGTTAATGCCTAGCATATTTACTATGGCTTAAATTTGAAAGGAAAAAAAAACAAAAAACTTGCTTTTGGAAAATTCTCTCAACAAGCTAAACGGAATAATTGATTTGAATCCGTTCAGAAGACCAAAGCATTGAAGAGCAAAACCATGATGTTGACAATGCCAAGTCTAACATACTAGAAAACATTGAAGAACCGTACTTATGGACAAACCCTCTCCCACTAAACCAAGGAAGAATAGCACGAAGAACTCTTGAAAGTTGAAACATTCTTTAATACAAAGTGTTACTTTTATGTGAATGAATTTTATTATGCACTTATCCGTTTCCTAGTAAAAGAGAACAAGGTTATGGAATGAATCATGCCAGAAAAGGTAGCGTAGGAATCACCATATTGACGACAGAAAATTAGAATCATAAATAATCTCAAATCAACCAAGACTATATATATTTCAGAGACAAATTTTTCACAAGCGGATTGTACATTACTATATTTGAAATCAGTATCGTGGAACATTGGAAGCTCCTTTAATTGAATATTGCATAGTAAAAATTAGTATCAATCTCATGATATACACCCCTATTTCCCAAGCAAACGACGACCACGTCGATTAGCAGCATTCACGCGGACGGTCAACTTCTCCATATCATTTTCAAAACCATCCAAGGGTGGGATTTGGCTGCAACATTACCAAAATCAGTAAATTATGCCATCTTGAAGAAAGTGAAATGGTTTTGAACTACACAACTGTTAACTGTTAGTTAAAAACTATTCACTTTTGCAAAAGATTTGAATCAGTTCAGTGTTAAAGAATCTCAGTAAGGTAAAATTAGAGAAAGTGTAGAATCCAATCAACTTACCTCCCAATTTCAGATCCCATGTCAATGGCCATGCCTTTCAGTTCTCCCAAGAGATCACTTAAATCTGACAGTGCATCATCTTGCTTCCTTTTTTCAACCTGTTTCAGGATATTCCTTTCAATTGCTGAATTCAACGTTAAGAATAAATCTAACAGTATTGTATAAGGCAAAGGTGAAAATCATAACATGGAAATTACAGGCTTAAGGATGGAATAATATTGACTATAGAACATAGATAGCTTATGGGGATTGGGGAGAAACAAAAAGGAGGTTAGTTGCAAAATTGTCCATGATTTTAAATAAAATGGTTGGCTCCAAATTAATGACTTGGTCATTATGGACAGGAAGAACAATACTAGAAACACACATATTCAGATATAAATCACATATCATTATCAAAGCAGTAAGGAACTGAAGCTTTGTCATGTTCAGCACTTCATATGAATTTAAACAACAGTTGAATCTTCAAGTCAATGCTAACCTCAACTTTTTCAAGTGCATTTGATGGCTCAGAAAGTGTTGTACGTGACTTCAACTGTCCTTTAGGGGCAGAAGTCAATCCTAACTTCTCTCTTTGCTCCAAGTGGTTGCCCTTTTTTCTCACCGGATCATCTATATCATGAAGCACATAACATATACAATTTTCATACAACCCAAATTAGTTAAAAATTAAAAGGAGTAAATTATACTGACACTCCTTGAGCTTTCGTGAGATTGCAAAACCCTCCTATTTTTTCTACCTCTACACTAACTCCCTTAATTGTTTAAAAAGTATTACACTAACCGCCTTAATTGTTTGAAAAACATTATACCGTATCCCCCTGTCAAGGGAGGCAGCTGTAATCCTTAAAAAACATGGGGAGTTTGAGCAATCTCATGAAACTTCAAGGATTGCAAGTGTAATTTACTCAAAGAATATGAGCATGGAGAGAAAATACTAACCTCCAAAAACAACAGGGCCAGTTATCGTGCCTGTCTTCTTAGGTTTCCAAGTTTTGGAGAACATGCCTCCAAGACTTCCCAAAAGCTTTTCTCCCTGTAAACACAGCAACAAAACAGTCAAAAGAGTAGTCCTCAATACCAATTGAAAGCAGCAACAATGTTTTTCAGAAGAAGCTGGCCATATAGGAAGCAACGAGGGATAACAAGATCCATACCCGACTCAAATCGTGATCAATATCAGCAGCAACATGGTGACTCCTTCTAATCTGCTCACCCTGTTGGTGCAGCATCACCAAAGTCTTGGTAGCATCCTCTCTCATTTCCTCAGCTATCTTTAAACAACTGTTAACTGAATTTGTCGTCTCTTCAGCCTTGTAAACAGCATAGTTCTCCAATTCCTGCACAGATTGACTCTCCAACCCCCCCGAGTCGCGGAAATCGTTCTTATACCTATTTCGATGGGCAGACGAAAGGCCATAAGAAGATGATAAAGAGTGTCCAGTGGCATCAACATGATCATCATCAAAGGGGTCGGCGTTGGTCAAAGTCTTCTTAGAGGAATTATACTTGTTATCTTTTGTATCTTCATCAGAATCAAAGGGGTTATGAGCATGGTCAACAGAGCTAGGTTTAGCATCTCTCAGAGGAGTTTTCTTTGAACCAAACATCCTCTCTCTCTTTCTCTCTCTCTCTAAAATGATCTTGTATATCAATTTGGTCCTGGAAAGACAAACAAGCAAAAATCCAAAGACCAAATTCAAGTTCTTTAGCATGAATCGTCAACTAAAAAATGATTTTGAAATTATGATGAATCCAAATTCATAGCAATTAACGTGGAATTATGGAAATTGCAGTTAAAAGAAATGGATAACAGCAAAATTGAAAGTGAAAACTAGATAAAAATGATCAAAAGAATGCTGAGAACATAACATAGTGGTGGAAAGAGAAAGGAATAGAGGTAGGTACCTGCAGAAGAAGAAAATGTAATCACAGGCGAAGGAAGGAAGGAAGGAAGGAAGGAAGTGAAGACAACGAATTTAAGGTTAAGGGGGTTGGATAGTTTCAACGCGGAAGCTCTGCAAAATCGCGTTGAAAATTCACTGTGGGGATTGCTCACCGCTGATATATGCGCTCGTTTGAATTAATATTATATAATTATTACATTTTATTAATGTTATCAACGAATAGTTGTCAATTTTCTTTTAGTAACTAGTTTTATATTTATTGATATTTAATATTAATAGCTTTTTTAAATGAAAAATATAAGGTTAAATATTAATGTGTTTACACCAAAATGCTATTTTTTTCTCCAACACTAAAATAATATTATTTGGTACAATATGATGCAATAATTTGATATGATTGATAGATAATTTTATTCTTTAAATATATAATTAAAAAAGTATTTATTAAAAAATTAACCTTGTTAATATTTTGGAGGATTAATTTTTAACTTTTAACTCATTATACTCTTATTAAAAAAAGATATTATTAGAGTGATTAAAAAATATAGAAAATATAGTGTCCTGTAAAAAAATTATATATACAATAAATTTAATTACAAATATATGAATAATTTATTGATTTGATAATAATTATTTTAAAAATATATTAATTCATAACTTTTGAATTTTTGCTTGCTTGATTAGATATATTGTGGCATCCCCTAAAAGAGGAATCCCCTAAAAGAGGATTCACTTCAAGTGTCTCACGTAAGAATTAAACATGTAATCTCTTTCCGTAAAAAAATAAAAATAAACAAACACATGCCATTGCTTTTTTTTTTGGGAGGGGGGGGGGTGGGGGGGGCGGTAAACATTCTAAAAATATTTTATTTCGAATATGTTTCGGTTAATTTTCCCCCATTGAATTAATCTACCGGTGTGTGCTAGTATTAGTTAGGGGTGAATGCCATCTTAGACTAAAAATCTTAGGACTTCAATAATTTCCTTATCTGTACTAATAATAATTTTGTCTAAATTAATGTCACATGTTGACATTTGGAATTCTTTTTTTCTCACTTAGTACTGTTGTAATTTTTTATTTGAAATATAGACGTTTTCTTAATAAAAAGTTGCTTTCGTTTTTCAAGTTGCCTTTTCTGAAATCAGAGATTGTATCTTAAAGAATAAAATACACTTATAATTAATATGCGTGTAATAATTTTAAAGTTGATTATGCATTTGTTTACATTTTATTATAATCTTAAATGTAGTTTTTTCTTAATTTTTTTATTATACGTGCATTTTATTTTTTTATGATGCATCCCCTTTTGTATTCAAGATGTAGTAGATTTAAACTTTTAATCATAATTTTTAAATTCAGACCGGATCAATTGATTTAACCGGACTGAATCAACTTAGTAATCGGTCCAATAATTTTAAAAAATAGATAACCTCAGAACTGGTAAAAATTAGTCGAATTGGTCAAATTGATGAAATCCAATAAAAACAATTCAGTGTAGAAGACTGGTGCAGAAAACAAGTGATTTTCAAATTTTTTTATTTTTTATTTCTAATTTAAACTATTTTTGAGATTAATAAAAATATATATTTAATAATATTTTTTTGGTCAAATATATATGTTGAATAAGGATTACAAACAGATGAAAAAATATTTTATCAATTATTATTATTTTTTCTTATAAAACATATAATTTATTTATTCATTTAATTTATTAATTTCTTACATTTTGTTTTAGAATTTATATGTATTGAATTGTCATTTTCTTTTTTAAATCTAGACATAAACTTGTTAATGTTAATGAATATTGTTATATTTGATTAAATTTAAAATGAAGTACTATTTGATTTGAATTTTTATATATATTTTGAATCTTAAATACCTATAAAATAGTATTTAATTTTATATTTTTAGTATCATAAGTTATAGTATTATATTTATTTAATATTCTTTGTGTATTATTTATTTATTTTATTAATTCCAATTCAATTACAGTTTTATTTCTAAACCTTAAATTTGTTTTTGGACCAGTTCTATCTCCGTTCTGATTTTAAAAATATTGTTAATTATCCCCCTTGACGCTTCTCCCTTTTCATTATGGTCCCTTCCTTCTTTATCATGCCACACGGTTTTTTTTTTATTTTGTTTTTTATATGTAAACTTTTCTTATATCCACTAGGAACATTAAAAAAAAGGTTGTTGTCCATTGATATTTTACATTATTGGCTCATTAAGTTGGATCCATAAGATGCCACTAAAATTAGTCTTATATTTTATTAGGAAAAAATAGGTTATATATTGATATTGTAAAACATTTGTATACTATCATTTAATCACAACTTATAATATATGATAAATTTGTTAACTTTTGTAATAATTATCCTAAATCTAAAAAGTTGTTGGCCATTGGAATTTTACATTATTGGCTCACGTTGTTCTTTGTTAAAAATAGAGCCAACAATGTCAGACTTTCTGAAAAACGATCATGTTCCTCAAAGCACAACCATGATGATATTGCAATTCAAATTTCAATTGTCTCACCTCAAACAAAATGGTTGTGGTGCTCCTTATACACGGTTGTGATCCATGTAACACGGTTATGCTAGTTCCAAAACACTCATGCTAAATCCTGTAAGGCCTCGGGTGTCCACGTGGCACTTTAACGTTATAATGTTGTAATTATGTAAGTAGTATTAATAATTATGATGATGACCCTGTGACCAATCCGGGTTTGTGTGACCGGAGTGTCATACAAGGAGGGTGCAAATATTGGAACTCGGATAAATGAGGGGTGTAAAAAGAACCTTTTGAAGTCGGGTTCGTGCTGTATGTGTTAATAATTACAAGGAAACCGGGTTAGAGTGTGACTGGGTTATTGCGTATGTATCCTGGGAATAAGCGCTGAAAAGAAAGGAACCCGAACGAGGTCGGGTAGTGATGGCCAGGGCGGGAACCCGGACAAGGTTATCTGGGTTACACTTACCTATGGGAAGTCATATGCGCTTGACTCGCCAACCTGGTAGTTGGTGATTTCACAAGCTTAACCTATGCACGTGATCCGCATTGACTGTCAGGTCACTGGAGTAACACGTGTTGACTTAGTGACGTATGTGATGTGCGTCAACTCTCAAAGTATTTATATAGCGTGCGTGTGGGTTATTTTGTGCATGACTCATTTTCTTCCTCTGTCCCTTCACCAAAAAGGTGTTCCTTCTCTCTCTTCCTTCTTCGTTTTCGCCATTGACGAACAAAGAAGGCTTCTGGTTTAGGGAAGAGAAGGTGACTTTCGGGACATTAAAGCTTGAGAAGCGGTTCTCTAGCCTCAATTAACAGCCTTAAAGGTGAGAAGTGAAAATACAATGAACACTTATGCAAATAAACCAAGAGGGGGGGGTGAATTGGTTTTACCTCAGAGTTTTAAAATTTCCTTTCAAAATTTGTAACAGTGGAAGACTTCAAAAGGATCGTATCAATTTAAAACCAATTAGAAATCAATTTACTTCATCAATCAAATTACTCTTGTGTTGTAACCAAGTTTAAATGATGAACAAATTCTATACTTCAAGAATTTAATGAAATATAAACTGAAATCTAATGCACACAAGATTTATACTGGTTCACCTCTCAACCCCAGAGGCTACATCCAGTTTTCTTCCAACCAAATCTTGGTTAGAGTTCCACTATAACAAATATCTGTTCTTTACAAGCTTACAAAATGATCTCTCTTACCCTCCCTAGGTAAAATTCAAAATCTACTCCCTATAGACTTTTCAAAAGATCAAGAACCAGAGATCCCTCTCTGTTCTTCCCTCTAGAAACCCTTTCTAGAAAAAGCTTTAAAGAATCCAAATGTTATATGGAAATACAACACAATTATACAACAAATATCAACTAAACTCAAGCTTTAGGTACAAGAAAGATATCACCTCATAATCCTTAGCTATTAGAATGATATGAATGATTCAATCAACCTGAGATTATATGCAAAAGATGACTACCACACTTTCTTGATTGCTTCTTTATGCACTAGCTTGAATATTTCTTCAAACAATGAGTATCAAGACTCATATCTCTTGTAAATCTCAATGACACTCAACACATGAGTTTTTCACTAATTTCAGCCTTGGGTACACTTGAGAGCTTTAGAGAATGTATATTATAGAAGTATTCATGAGTATCTCTCTCTATTTCAAAATAGACTCAGTTTCTATTTATAAAAAAAACTATTTTAACTAACTGTAATCGATTAATCCGTCAATTTAAGCGATTATTTTACCTATTGTAATCGATTATTTTAACCATATAATCGATTAAAGTGTTCATCAGAATTCTGGAAATCTGATACGAACAGAATAATCAATTAAATCACCTGTAATCGATTAAGCCAGACAAACTATGTTTTACAATGCACCCATGTAATCGATTAAGTACCCATTTAATCGAATAACAGACCATGCCTAAAACTTTACAATGCACATTTAATCGATTACGAACATCTGGTAATCGATTAAACCAGATAAAAATGCTATGTAAATTTATGCAGAAGCTTATGTAATCGATTATTTTCCAAGATAATTGATTGTCACAGACATATCCAAATTCTGTGTAAAGCTAATTTAATCGATTACGAGTCAGTGGTAATCGATTAAAATGTTCATTAGGCATTTTCCAGAAAACATTAACACGCCTGTAATCGATTATTTCACCTAAGAAATCGATTAAAGTAGTAACAAAATGTTTTACACAATTCTTAATTGCCTTTATGAAATCCTACTTGTTTGCATATTACCACATGATTAATTCCTATTAATGAATGTATGAATGCATGAATTATCAATAGCTAATGAGGATTATAAAGCTTTATCTAATGAACCAAACTTAAACACAATTTACATATGCCATCAAATTGATTGGGCATGTAAAATATCAAAACTCATTTTCTTCATTCCTCTTTGAATTCTTTACTTTAGCTTCTTTAATTCTAACAAACTCCCCCTTTTTGATTTTGAGCATGCCAAATACTTCATGAATGCAACATGCTTCTTGACTTCAATGAAGAGATGTATAATCTGAAAATATCTCAGCTTTTTGCAAAGATCAAGTATCATTATATCTTGATTCAACATTAAAGACATTCAAACATTCATTCACATATGCTTTAGCCATTTTATACTAACTCCCCCTCAGTTGAATAATCATTTACATTCATAGCTATTCATCATTAGTACTTTATTAAAACAATATCCAACTGGAGAGATTATTAAATTTCATTTACAGATTTGATTAGTAATTAGTAATTAGTTAGATTAGTTGGGCTTCATTGTGGCCCATCCTTTCCTACTGATTTAGTCACTATATTTAAGTGATTTTAGTTATTTGGATGGACACACTTCATTTTAGCACAAACACATTTTGTAGTGACTGTTAGAAGTTTTAGAATTAAAATCCTTTCTCTTATTTTCTCTCAACTGTTCTTCATTGTTCTTCATTTTCATTTCTGTTCTTCCATTTTCTTGCACTCATTTCATGGGACTTTCATTGATGATGATCATGGAAGGCTAAACAATCAATCAATCCAAGGATCCAAGCCCAAGCAAGGAGAATTTGAGTTCTGGTTTGGTATTTCAAATTCTGTGTGAATGTTCACTTCTCTTCTTCAATCCTCTATTCGATTTTCATGATTATGAATGTGTTTAGGATTGAAAGCGGATTAGGTTATGGATTCATTTCCTAATTTCAAATTTTAATCACAGATTATTTGGATGATATTTCAATTAGGTTTGTGGTTTCAATTAATTTAGGGGTTAATTCGATTGAACTGCTTCTAATGAAATTGAATGAACTTTCATAACAGAATCATTATCTGAGAACTAGGATAATTCGTATTGCTTGGTTTGGTGAATTTGATTGATGCCTTTTAATCTGTTTTACATTACCTTTAATCAATTCTGTTAGTTTCTGCAATTTTCTACAATTTTCATTTATCGCATGCAACCTGTTTAATAAAAATCCCCTATTATTTACTAGTGAATTGAAGTTGGAACCATATTTGTAACACCCCGTAGGCCTCCGGTGCGTTAACATTAATAATATCAGTTTAGCGCGCAATTATCATAAAATAGTATTCAGCGGAAGTGCAGAATCGTTTTTCTTGATTCATTATGTATGAAATATCAACCTGTGAAATCATAATTATACAAAACACAATACCATCCCATGCTGATCCAGTTTCCTCATTCATATATCAAAACCAGACATCTTAATAATACAGACAGATAACAGATATAAGACAATTATACTCAGGGTAAAGTCACATATCATATATATATAACAGGGTTCTGTACATGTTCATATCAATGTCCATAGTCCACACCACACATACCGTGGTGGTACAAAAGAATATCAGCCCTCCATGAGGGAGTACAGAACTCTTCATCAAAATAAAAACAAAAGAACCATCCAACTCATAGCCTAGTCTCAACTGGGCCTCCTGCCCTGAGACTGCTCTTCTCTGCCAAAATTATTACCTGAAAACATGTAAGCCCCACACGGGGTGAGATAACATATCTCAGTAAGCTCAGGGTTCCTGGGAAATCATTCCCACCCTGGCCCACAGATTCACAACACAATAAACAGGTATATAGGTCATATATGGCTCACTGGCCTCAACATAACATAAACATCATCACAAACAGATCTATGACAGGAGGCAGAGCTCCTCAATGCCTGGCGGAGCTCCTCAACGCCCACTGACGGAGCTCCTCAACGTCAGTGCCTGTCATAGTGTGGCAGAGCTCCTCAATGCCACGGGCGGAGCTCCTCAACGCCCAAAAATACCCGGCGGAGCTCCTCAACGCCGGTATGTATCTGTTGGCCAACAGATCTCTGGCAGAGCTCCTCGATGCCAGGGACGGAGCTCCTCAACGTCCAGAATACCCGACGGAGCTCCTCAACGTCGGTATTCTTCTATTGGCCAACAGATGTCTCAAGCACAGCACAAACATCAATTACAAATGCATACAATCTCGATACAAGTAATGCCATAGCCAATGCATGCATCATGAATCATAACCAACACTCCCCAGGAGTGTGATGTGCAACCAAAGCGGGAATTCATCCCCAAGAAACACTGAACTTACCTGGTAAGGTCTCAGTCAGTAATTCCTTCCCAGGTCTGTGGCTCTTGCCACCAACAGTCTCAGAATCAAAGCCTAATCAAGGCACATGTAAACCTTATATTAAAATAAGCCCTCAGGTATACAATTCACAATACACATCATATCAGAAATCCCTTATCCTAGGGTTTAATCAATATCTACCCACACAAGGCTTTTTCTCAGGCTTCACATAAGTATAACTAAGGCTCTGGCATCTCAACAGATAATCACAAGTGACCATTACACAGGTCACACAGATAACACAGAGCCAAAATTCAAAGTCATCAGAATTAAAGACTGAAAGCTAATCCTTCATCATTACATGGCCCTGAGTAAGTTTCTCTACAGGACCCTGGGCTAATTCTAGCCCCATTACACTGTGGGTCACATTACTCAGGAAATCCCAAATTCCCAATTACCCAAAGGAACTTGAGTTTCTTACCTCAGTGGCGACTCAATTGACCTCAGGACAGCTTCCTCAAGCTCTATTGTCTTTTCCCCAAGCTATGAGTCCTTGCCCACTCAAATTCTCTGAGTTTTCTCTGAGGGAAGAGATTTTGCTCAAATCTAGGGAATTGATGAAGGATTTTCGTTTTCAATCGGTTAAAACTAGTTTCTAGGTCACAGGAAGGTGTTTAGGCTAGTATATAAGGTACTAGGGAGCTTGGAACGTCCATTAATGGAGGCTGAAGGTCCAGGGAAGAAGAAAACCTTTTTCCCTCTCCATTTTCGCGTTCTGCCCTTTATATACTCAGCCTGCCCGAACTCCAGCGCGATCCGCGCCGTCTCCCGCGTGATCCGCGCCACAATGGCGGTGCTTCTGGCGCTACCCGCGCCACCTCTGGCGCTGTCCGCGTGAAAATCCAGTGAAAACTGGTTTTCCAGGGCACTTATGGCGTGATCCGCGCGGCCCTTGGCGCCATCCGCGCCACAGCCAATGGGTCTGGCGCCATCAGCGCCAACCCTGGCGCGACCCGCGCCACACCAAAAATCAGGTTTTCTAAGGTGAATCCCCGCACTATCGTGCGGGAGGTAGGGCGCCAACCATGCCATAACTTAGGGTTATCACAATATTGATTGTGTCTCTGAGTCAACCTAGGTTAATCTTGAGCTACAGATTTAGCGTAGTTTAATTGTTTTGAATTGATACGCCATCGGTTATCAAAACTGGTGTCGTTGCTGGGGACACGGTTCATTGTGTGCTAACTTTAATTCACTGCATATTAGATAATAGCATTAGTAAAATATAAAAGAAAAAAAAATATTTACATTCACTGCATATTTACATCCTGCTACATAATTGCATTTTGTTACATATTTTCCTTGTTTCTATTGGTTGTTATGAAGTGTATGTGAGGTGCTGGTGCAAAACAGCGAAAAAAATAGAGTAAAACAGAGGAAAAAACAGAGTAGTAGGGAGAGAATTTGTGTAGTGTAGTTGTGTTTGTTGTGCAATTTGCTGTCCAAAATTTTTCGGTCCTTTGGAGTTTTGCTTCGAAACTTGGTATCCAAAGTTTATCCTCCATTTTAAGCAAATTCGTCCTTTGGGTTAAAATTGGCAAATTCGACCTCTAAGTAGGAGTTTTAACACCTTTTTAACAATTTGTGTAGGGGCATTCTGGTCATTTCACAACAAACTATCTTAGAATGGGCTGAAATTTTCCCAGAATGTGGAGAAAATTAATACATCAAGGTGACCTTGTGAAGGATGCACACTGTTAGGGGGAGTCCAAATTGACAAATTCGATGATCTAGACCACTTTTGAATTTATTTTGTGTTTTCATGGTTTTTAAAAATCACCAAAAAATTACAAAAATCAAGCATGATTTATAGATATTTACTGTGGTGTTTTTAAATTTTTCAAAAACTGTTTAGGGCAGTTTTCCATTTTTTGTTTCATTTCAGCATATATTGTGAATAGTGTCCTGGTAGAGTAGCTGTCCGCCATTTCTGTGATTTCTGTGTTTTTGTTCTTTATGAGTTGAACTGTGCATGACTAGGTCCACATCAAGTGACTTGCATTTATATGATCCTGAGATAGATAGGACATTTCACAGATTAAGCAGAAATAATATTAGTCTAGATGAATTTGATAGTGTAGTCCTAGATAGTAGTGTAGTTTTTTATGAGTCTTCTGTTTCTGAGTCTATTTCCAATTCTGCACATCTTGATTTTGAAATTTTTGTTGATACAATGGCTGATAACAACCTAACTCTTAAGGAATTGGCTACACCTGATGTTGTTTACCAACCTTGGTGTATTCAATATCCTGAGACTGAGGTTAGTTATGAGCTAAAATCTGGATTGATCCATTTGCTTCCAAAGTTTCATGGTCTTGCAGGTGAAGATCTACACAAGCATCTTAAGGAGTTTCATGTAGTGTGTTCCACCATGCGACCACATGACATTCATGAGGATTATGTCAAGATGAAGGCATTTCAATTCTCACTGGATGGTGTGGCTAAGGACTGGTTGTACCTTCAACCAGATCTTATCAATACCTGGACAGATATGAAGAGAAGATTCTTGGAGAAATTCTTCCCTGCATCCAGAACAACTTTCATCCGGAACGAAATTTGTGGTATAAGGCAGTTCCCTGGAGAGACATTGTATGAGTACTGGGAGAGATTCAACAAGTTGTGTGCTACATGTCCTCACCATCAAATCAGTGAGCAACTATTGATTCAGTATTTTTATGAAGGTTTGATGTTGATGGACAGGAGTATGATAGATGCAGCTAGTGGAGGCGCTTTGATGGACAAGACTCCTATTGCTGCAAGACAGTTGATTTCTAACATGGCAGCCAACTATCACCAATTTGGTACTAGAGGTGCTGCAACAAGCAAGCCTGTTGCAAATGAAGTTTCTGTTTTTATGGTTGTTGATAACCAGAGGTTGGAGAACAGACTGACAGAGTTGACATCCCTTGTGAGACAACTTGCTATTGGTCAACAACAGAACGTGATGGCAGCCAATCAACCAAGGCTGTGTGGTATCTGTTGTGCACTTGATCATCCAATAGATGCATGTCCCACTCTACAAGAAATAGAACAAGCTGCTGATGTTTCTGCCATACAACCTGGATAGCCATTCAGACCTCAACAACAGTATAATCCTTACTCCAACACTTATAATCCTGGTTGGAGAGATCACCCGAATTTGAGGTATGGTCCTGGTCCACAACCTCCACAGTAGACACAACAACAGCGGCCATTCAGACCTTAATAGCAACAATATCAACCCTTCACCAGCAAATACCAAGCTCCTCCGTTCAGACAACAGCCACAGTTCCAGCAGCCTGTACCTGCACCTGCACAACCTGTGCTGACCAATTTTGGACCTTCTTTGGAGGACTTGATGAAGCAAATGACAGCCACCAACATTCAGTTTGAACAGAATGTCAGTGCCACCATCCAAGACTTGCAGACTCAGATTGGACAGTCAACCAGATGCAGCAGCAAGGTTCTGGCAACATTCCAGCACAACCAGTTATCAATCCAAAGAATGTGTGTGCTATTACCTTGAGGAGTAGCAATGAGCTTCCAAATGTTGGTGCTAAAATTGATGATGGTGCCAAAACAGATTTTGCACCAACACATATTCCTCTACCTTTTCCTTCTAGATCCATCTCTGCAAAGAAAGTGGAGTTTGATTTTGATTTGCTTGAGACTTTCAAGAGGGTGGAAGTCAACATTCCTCTTTTGGATGCCATAAAATAGATTCCAAAATATGCAAAGTTCTTGAAGGATTTGTGCACCCACAAGAGGAAGCTGAAGGGAAATGAGCAAGTGAAGATGGGTAGAAATGTATCTGCACTTATACAGTGCAAAACTGTTGATGCCATTCCACTATCCACCTTGCCACAGAAGTGCAAGGATCCTAGCACTTTCACTGTCCCTTGCACCATTGGAGATTGTACTTTTGCAGATGCCATGTGTGACCTTGGAGGCTCCATTAATGTCATGCCCACATCAGTTTACAGATCATTACATCTTGGTGATTTGAAACCCACTAGTGTTGTCATTCACTTAGCCAACAGGAGTGTGGCGCTTCTACTTGGACTTATTGAAGATGTGTTGTGCGAGTTAATAATTTGATTTTTCTTGCAGATTTTTACATACTGGATATAGAGAATGAGTCTTCCAGCCATGGTTCCACATTGATCCTAGGGAGACCATTCTTGATGACAACCAGGACCAAAATTGATGTGTATGCTGGAACTTTGTCCATGGAGTTTGGTGATGACATTGCCCAGTTTAACATTTTTGAGGCCATGAGACATCCTGTAGAGGAACATTATGTCCTTCTTCTTGATATCATTGATGTTGCAGTAGATAGTGTAGATATTTCTGATATTTCTGATTTTGATCTTGGTTCTTGTAATTGTACCTGTGATGATTCTACTGTTGTGTGTAGTATTTGTGCAGAGATTTCCTCCGCACTTGACTCTAATTGTGTTGCAGATACAGGTACAGATATAGGTTCTGATTCTACTATCTCCCTTCCCTCAGCCAACAACCTTTCCTTGCCTTCCACCATTCAACCACCTTCTTTGGAGCTGAAGTCACTACCTGAGCACCTTAAATATGCATATTTAGATGATACTCAGCAGCTTCCAGTCATCATATCTAGCAGCCTATCACTTGAGCATGAAGAGAAGTTGCTGCATGTTTTGAGAGGCCACAAAAAGGCCATTGGATGGACACTTGCTGACCTTCCTGGAATAAATCCTTCCATCTGCATGCATCGAATACTCTTGGAGGATGATTCTAGGCCGGTGAGGCAGCCACAGAGGAGGCTGAATCCCACTATTCTTCACCACATCAAGAATAGTGGGAT
>QARZ01040058.1:31551-48505 GCA_013407115.1 Glycine latifolia | reverse complement strand
GTTTTTAATTAAAATCAATCAAGGACGAGTAAAGAGAGGCGTTACAAGTACACCCTATGAGGTCAATGAGAACTGGGAGATCACACTGATGTGATGCCTGAGGAGGAGGAAAAGTATCACGAGCTTCTAGGAGACTTAGAGCCTTCATCTAAGGAAGAGTATTGATTACCTTCTTGTGTCTATACCTTACACGTAGTTCAGTACTTTTAGTCAGGTAGTGATCTGCTCTGATCCTATATCCTTTTTTATATTTTGGTGCATTTTGAGGGGTGGGATCTTCACTGTAAATGTATGTTTTTTTTTATGTAGCAAATGTATATTGATCGTTTCACTACTTTTACACTTTTGGCTATATCCAAATTTCTTCTACCGTGACACTATTTATTTACTTTATTAATGTACAAAGCTTTTGTATTACAAATTTGCGTTCATTTATTTAGAAATTAAATTGCAACGTAAAAACTTAACACTTTCCAAGCAACACACTTGTTTTACTTTATTTTATTTTATCTTGTTTATAAGAAGAAGAAAAACAAAATTGATGAGATATTTTGCCAACTTAGAAATAAAAATTAAAAAGCTAATGACGCATAATATTCCACAATATTTATTATTTAAATAGTTTTTGAAGCAAAATTTAAGGGAAAAAAATTAAGGTGTTACAACAATTACATGTCACACAATCATAAAAGTTAAGAAAAGCTCCATGGGCTTCTAAAAAATAAGCATATCCCACCCAAAAAGCAAATTCAAAATAAAAGGATAATTCAACCTACAAATATCTCTTAAGTAATAAAAAGGATACAAGAAATGAAATTCAACCACACCAAATCGCATATATATATATATAAACTAGAGAGCAAAGAGAGAAAAAAAAGAACAAGAAATATCAATTAGGCTCTTTAAAAGGTTTAAAATAAATAACACTCTTGAATGTTAAAATGAGATTGCACCATGTACCAAGTGATATGAAAGCTTGAATCTGTAGTCCATTATCATTAAGTTGGTCAATCCTTGTACTTACCAAAATCTAGAGCTGATCCACGTAAGGGTGGACATGGCTAAGATAGGCTCCACTATCTCATACATCGAACGGTGAGTACCCATTGTTAGGAGGACAGAGGGGGGGGACCTACAAAATAAATGACTCTGATGCTCGAGTAAGTACATGAGTTAGGTGAGAATAAGTGATGAAAAGGGTGAGATAGAACCTGATACTTATAAAGTGGAGTAGGAGCTGCGGGTCCTTATTTGTCGAGACTGTTGCAGTGGTGTAACAATTCTTGTAGATAATAGCTGTAACGACCCGCCTCGTCGCTACTGTATCATATTCTTAATCATAGTTTTAATCACAATTGTCCAGTTTAAAATCTCTTTAAGTTTGATTATAAAAATAGAAATAAATTTTCTGCATAAGTATAATCAATATCTTAAATCAAAACTTCGAATATACAAAGATGGGAATTCAACATAATACTTGTATATTAATAATCATGAGTTGATGATGATTACAAATAACTAAGTTTGAGTTGTACAAAATTTCCAAAAGAAACAAAGATTTAAAAGACGGGGTGTAGCCATTAAAACAAGGGGTGTAACTAGCAAAAACACACATTTGCCCGGGATCTAATCCATCTACATCCCGACTACTCAGCGGCTCCAATCAACTTAGACATCTTCCTGGTCACCTACTGTTGTCCATCTGCTCACACGAACCTGGTTCGTAATCATCACAGGTACCAAACAACACGGTACAACAAAACAAAGGTGAGTCCATCATGTAAAATAATAATAAATATCATAATTTATAAAAGATAACCCGGTCATTTGCAATATCATAACTATATTCAAGCATTTCACTCATACAATCAAACTTGGAGAACCCATCCAAAACATTTCACAAATTCATCTTATAATGACTAGTCATGATGCATGTTCCTGACTCATCTCTCAATCAATGCAATGTGGTACCATCCCGGACAATAGGCCAAATCCATGGTACAAATGATTCCTGTAGCACGTCGGGGTCACTCTATTGTGCATGGGTCTCACCCCTCCATGGTGATCAGCCAAAATGGGTGTCAGAAGGCTAACCCTACAGTAATGGTCCCCCAGTACTTCCCGTACTCTACAGTCAACCATCCTATTTCTGTCATGCATGAAGTATGTCTCTCATGGGCACCACTGTATAGATCAGCGCAGGAGCACTCCCTTCCTGGCTGGTGTCACTATACATCTCCCATGTACATACACATTACCCCAAACAAGGTATATCTCTCATGGGCACCACTGTATAGACTGGCGCAGAAGCACTTCCTTCCTAGCTGGTGTCACTATACATCTCCCATGTACATACGCATTAGCCCAAACAAGGGCTACCATGGACATCACTGTATAGATAGGCATAGAAGTACTTCTCTCCTGGCTGGTGTCACTATACATCTCCAATGTAGATACACATTAAAACTCAAGCCAATACAATGGCCAATCTCAACGTAATCACTTACGTAATTCACAAACATTAAAGTAAAGTGGTGTGAGGTTTTAGGTGTCCGAGTTGTTATTCAGCTATAACAACTCTTGAAGAAAGAATCTGAACAAGGTCGGACAAATTCGGTAGAGGTCGGACAAGGTCGGTAAGGGAATCCTTGGATTTCTATGAAATACCAAGGCCGGTTCATCTCTTATGCAATCGATTACATAAGCGTCATAATCGATTAATTCAATAGTGCTTGTAAGACTTGGTTGTGTTTTATCAACAGCATATACAAGGTTGTAAGGGAACCTGATTGCTCTTTTCCCAAGAACATATGAGCTCTGCAGAGTAGGTAACCCGATAGCTCTTTTCCCAAGAACATATGAGCTTTGCCGAGTAAGGAACTCGGTATCTCACAAAGAAAGGGCTTGGACTTAGCGGTTCTAAAGAGAATAGCTCACCCCGGGTAAGGAACCTGGTCTCTCTCTAAGGAAAGGAAAGAATGAGTTTCTAGAGATGACACGTGTATGGAATCCGGTTGTTCTAGAAGAAAGAACATGAACACAATCAAGTAGAAGCCCTGGTGGCACTTTTCCCGAGAAGACACGAGCTCATCCGAGTTAGTGAACCCGATGACTCTTTTCCCAAGAAGACACGAGCTCATCCGAGTTAGTGAATGCGATGGCTCTTTTCCCGAAAAGACACGAGCTCATCCGAGTTAGTGAACCTGATGGTTCTTTTCCTGAGAAGACACGAGCTCATCCGAGTTAGTGAACCCGATGGCTCTCACTCTCCCTTTCGTGAAGTAACTTGAGCTTAACAGCTTTAAGGAAACAACTCCATGTTAGGAACTTGGCACAACTAAAGAAAGGGAAGCGAGTACTAACAGCTATAAGGAAACAACCCCGGGTTAGGAACCCGGTATACGAATGTCCGCCAACAAGGACTAAGTTACGTTCTGCATGCACACATGCACGCTACGTAACTGTTCAACTCGGCATACCCATCTTGGTAGCCGATATCACAACACAAGGGATTGACATGTATATTTAACTCGGCCTACCCATCTTGGTAGCTGACATCCTAAACACAAGGGGTTAATATACATACATAACTCGGCCTACCCTTCTCGGTAGTCAAGGTCGCAACACAACAGTGTTTTAATATATAAATATATCACATACTCAACCTGACTTACCCAACCCGGTAGTCCTCTTCTTCATAAACACACCACTTACAAATATCATCTATACATTTCACACAGAATATCAAACAACAGATACACACATTATCTCAACCATGATATCTAAAATTATTATAAACACAAAAAACTCCCCTTACCTCAATAGGGATACTTTTCTCTCGATCTAACGTGTATTGTTCAAACACTCGTTCTTAACAGAGAGGATTTTCCACCACTGCTATGGTGGTTCTCGAGAGTTTAAGTGGTTCAAAAGGTGGAAGAAGAGAAATCTCTGGTGCAAAGAGTTTTAGAGAGAGAAAAGAAAAGAAACACGCATGGAAATGAAAGTGAACATTTTCGTTTCCTGCACTGCTATTTATAGACGAAGCATTAAGGTAAGTTGCTAACAACTTAAATCAGCCAGCAATTACAGCCACCATAGTTGCCTACTTGCGTGACCGAACAGCCACCAGAGCCACCACTGTTTTTACTATGCGTGTTCAGACAACTTATCTCAGCTACAAAATTTGACTTTCTTCTCATGCACAAACACCCATGCAAAGCACTTTAATAGATTGCAAGTTTACATTAAACAATTAATTAACACAAATATCTTTCTACTTATAAAATTTCAGGGTGTTACAATAACTAGTAGATAATTTTAGCTTGAAGGTAATGTGTCTTATAGATAATTGAGTATCTACCAATTAATAAGGAGGTAGCAACATTATCATTAATATTCAAATAATGAGATGTTAGAGATAACTTGTTTATTCCAGTAGCCCGGCTACTAAGGGTGAGATGTCAGAGCTCCTATGCCAGGGCTGACATGGAGGGTTAATGTTAGTATTGGAATGCCATATCACTTTCCACATGTATTTTGTGGACCCTAAACAATACATAAGCCCCCGAGCTCTAAGCAAGCTTGTGGTGTCTAGTGTCGAGGGAGATTGTCTAGTATTGAGGGACATTGCCCAGTGTCGTGGGTAGTAGCCTTGACAAGTAGGAGGGTCATGAGTTTGCCGAGCCCCCGAGTGTGTACAAATATTGTCCAGTGAGTGGAGTGTTCATATTGGAAAACTTTTCCTTTTTATGACCGTTGGAGAACACATTGAAGAGATGCGTTTTATTTGTCTTTTGCTGCAGTCGAGTGTAGCACACACATGGTACTCTTGCATATGTGTCACTCATGGAGTGGACACGTAATGAAGACGTGGTTCGTGGATGAGTGGGGCTACATCATGGTGCAAACTTTTGGGAGGTCATTTCAGCTCCTGCCAATTACCAAAGGGTCACACCTTCACTTAAATGGAGTGGACGTTTGATGTTTTGATCACCGCAACTTTGAATTTCTGATCTCTCTCCCTTGAAAACTTCCCTGCCTGTGATTTGCAATTTCTTTTTTTGATTGTCTTCTTCATTCTCAATGTATTCTTTCTCTTGATCATGTATTTCATTTCTGACTCTACCCTAGGTATGGGCGGTAGTGACTCCGAGGGTTCGATTCAACAACCCCTGGTAGACTGAGAAGTCATTTCAATTGGCGACTCCTCAGAGCAGACTTTTCGTGGAGTCTTTGATAGCAAGTCCTCTTCTTCTGAGAGGAGGGTGAACTTGGGTAATATTGGTGGAGGTACTTTTCACCTCTGTAGAAGGGTGTGACCTTTTACTTCCTCTCTACCTTAGGAGTCTGTGCCAGTTACCATGATTCTTCCCCTTCTGGCCTTTTCTCCTCCTATCGTCATTGACTATTAATAGGTAAGAGACTATGTTTTGAAATATCGCTCCTCCATTACCTCTATGACGAGTGGCTCTACTTTGGAGCGTCAATTGAGGTTGGCCAACTCTGAGGACTCCTGCAAGATGGCCGTTCAGGCTTGCAGGAGTGATGATTTCCTCTTTTTGAGGGCGTGCTAGGTTGTCTGCCCTTGTTTTTCATGTATCGATGCCTTTTTGAAGTGCTAGTTTTAATCCTTCCTTTGAATTATTTTCAATGTGCTCTGCTTGAGCACTTGAGTGTAGCCCCCTCCCAACTCCACCCCAATAGTTGGGCTTTGGTGAGGACCTTCGAGGTCCTATGACCTTTCTTCAACATCCGACCTAGTGTGTCAGTGTTTTTCTACTTCCTTTAGATGAAGTTGACAAGCAAGATAGGTTGGAACGTATTCTTCCACTTCAAGGATCATTTCTTCAAGGTCCTAGCTACTGACGACATGGCTGATGGGTTGCCATTGATGTTCAATCAGGATGGGGAACCCTGCTTCTCATTCTACTAGCAGTCAGACCCGGCTAGGTTCAAGTCTTTCGATGAGGATCTACTAACCCTTGTGGAGAGGGTTGACAAGGCTATTCTAGAGAAACTGTCGACCTCGCTGGATGCACGAGCCATCTTGTCCCTTCCCTTGGCAGATGATCCTCTAGCTGCCTTGGATGGTAAAACATTTTTCCTTGTCTTCCTTTGTGTCTGATATGTCTAATGTTGGCTTGAATTAACACTTGATGTGCTTCATTTTTTTTGCATGTATAATGGACGACTTCGCTTGGAGGCCCTTGGGAAGTAGGTCGGACCTTCTGGTGGGACTGTGCCACCTTCCACTGTCGACCCTCCTACTAGAGAAGGAAGTCAACCTACTGTTAGGGTTGACCCTACTGATGCTGCAATTGTTGAGGCTTTCCCAAACATACCTTCCTCTATTTTAGCTAAAAGGAATAGAGATGATGATGCTAAGGTATCAGGCTGAAAGAAGTCAAAGGCCCCTTTCAACCTTCGCGCTACGAGGCCGACTGTTGGGTTACTTTCCAGCTCAGGCTGCTCTTTTGTTGTTGGTTCACAGGGTCTGCATTTTGATCTATCGATCGTTCAGGCTACTACTATTGCTCCTGCTCCTCCGACTCCTCTTCCCCACCCGTCAGGAGATTTTTGCTTTTCCTGCTGTAATGGCTACTGCACTGATTTCTTTGATTGGTCCTGCTGTGGCTCCTTTGTCCACCCTTGCTGCACCCTAGTTGAGCATTGGTGTGATGACCACTAGTGCTCCAGAAATTTTGCCTCATTCTTTTTCAACTCCACTGATTCCTCCTTCTAATGTGTTGGTGTCAACATTTCCCTCCTCGTCTTCTCGCTTAGTGTCTCACATGATCACGTCCATACTTCGTGTGATACTGACTCGTTATGGAGTATGGGGTATAGGTCGAAGCAGAGAACTTCGATTGGCTTTGTGTCTTCTTTTAACAAGAATCTGATCTGGTCAATTGGGGTTCAGAATGTAACCGATGTTGCTAAGGTCTTGCTCCAAAGAAGTTTGGCGATTCTAGAGGAAAACGGACAAAGGCACTAGGAGGTGCTAAGCAAGGTGGCGTCTTTAGGGGCTGAGGTCGCGAAATAGAGGGCCACTGTTCAGACTGTTTAGAGGGTGGAGCTTCCCAAGGTGGTCAATGCAACTGTCATCTTTGCTGAAGAGGTTAGGTCCGACCATCAGTTGTCATTTAAGGTTGGCGATGCTCTTGCTAAGCTATTGCACATAAGGTGATAAGTGCCATATCTTAGTAAAATTAGGACTACAATGAAGGCACTTATCTTTGGCTTTCACTAAATTTATCTATGAAATTGTCCTAAAACCTAGTTAGTTTGTAATTAGTACATTTGATGAATGTTGTTTTCATATTTTGGAAGATTTGTCCAATCATATTTTTCATTTTGATAGGTTCGAGGAAATTTTGAAGCTTGCAAACAAGCAAAGCAAGCAAGAAGGGCTTAAAAAGCAAACATGGGAGGTGTTTCAAGCAAAACAGGCCCAAAGCATTCTTCATGGGTAAGTTTTTAACTCGCCCAGGTGACCAATTCCAGTATATTTGGCTCGCCTAGGCGAGCACCAAGTTCCAAGAAGATAAAGATAAGCTCGCCCAAGCGAGTAAACATAGGCAAAAACACTCGCCTTGTAACATCCTCAAAATTATATCTTGAATTCATATTTATAATTGAATAGTGGAAGTGTGATGATACTTGGATACAAAAATATTTGAAGAGAAATGACCATATTACCCTTCCCTTAAAGCAGGAATTACAGAAATGCCCTTGAGGTGAAAATTATGAAAATGCCCCTAGATATTTTAGTTAGATATTTTAAGGTAGAAATTACATAAATACCCTTGGATATTTTGGAAATTACAAAAATGCCCTTGAGGCAAAATGACACAAATACCCTCAGATATTTTGTGGAGATATTTTATAGTGGAAAAATAATAAATAGAATCTGGAGAATTTTCTCTCAATTGTAGGATGTACAGGCTTGTTTAATAAAATAGTTTAGTAATTTTGATGGTCAGAAGTAAAATGGACCAATCAGAATTAAGACAAGAGCGGTCTTGTACGTAAGGCCTATATAGCATTCTGTAGAAATTAGTTTCTGGAAATCTCTGGAGTTCCATTATTCCATATTATCCTTAGGTAGAAGAGTTTGAATCAAACTTTACTTCCTACTAGAAAACGCCATGTGTGAAGTCATATTGGAATTGGATTCTTCTTCATCATCAAAAAATGACATATGTATATAAAGTAGCATGAAAGAAAGTAAATTTTCTCTTTCTTCTTTGTTGTCCACATGAATAAGCTAGAAGAAGAGAGAAACTTCATGAACATGCCAAGTAAGAGGACATTTGGAAGAAAGGTGTCATGCCTTGAAGGACATGTGTACAAGATGGCATGAAGAAAAGAAAAATCTTCTCCTATTTATTGGATGGTCACGTGAAAGATGGAGAACCATGGAGAAGCTTCATGATTTGCCAAGTGGAGGGACACTTGGAAGGAAGAAGGAAGAAGGTTCAAGACCAAGGAAGAAGGGACATCTTAAATACGCAGATTTATGGTTATTATTTAGGCTGGAGTTTCATGTCATTTGAAGGTTATTTTATGATGTGAAAATGTTGACTTAAACCATAGGATAGGTGATGATTTATAGGCTGAAATATTAGTGATCTTTGGAAGTGATTTTGATGATATTTGGACTGTTTGTTCATATTTTTATTATGGGGCTGTTTGGTATTAATTTTTTAGAAGTAGAGGTTGAATGGTGTGTAGTTAAATGGTTCAAATACTAGAGTGATTCAATTTTGAGGATGAAGTAGTAAGGTGGTAGGTGAAAGGAGATTAAGATGCATGCTAGGTTATGATCTTTTCTTGTGAAGGTTTAAAGGAATTAGAAATTATTTGGAAGATATATTGTGGTTTATTAGTTAGAATACTAACACGATTTGTCAGTAGCTTGAGGAAAATCAATTGTCATGCCTAAGATGATATGATTTTGCTTGAATAAGGTATGGTAGCTTAACCATACTTTTGGTACGCGTGATGTTATGATATAAATATCTTTCCATAAGGTAGTATGTATTTGCTTATGGATTTTGATTGATGATATGTTGATTCATGTTTCCAAGTCCAGTACGAGATTTGTGAAACATAATTTGATACTACGTACTGTACGATATGTAGTGACTAGGTGCAGATACATGGCATAAATCATGCATGTTTGTGTAAGACGATCGCAGTGTCTACATCCAGTACGAGGTGTAGCTACATACAGTACGATATGTAGAGGCCATGTGCACCCTGGGAAAATTCATTTCATGCATTCATATAGTTTGCATAATTATTTTATGGATTCGTTTGAATATATTGATGATTTACTAACGTACTAATGTGTTCGATGGTTTAGTTTTGCCTACTGAGAAATTTTTATTTCTCACTAGATTTGTTTCATTTTTTTTAGATGGCAATAGTGGTCAATTTCCTTGATGACCTGGGTCGGTGATGGTGTAGAAATGAAGATATGAAGTAGGCTTTTGTTTGGAAAGGCTTATACTTGTTAATATTGACTTTTGTAACAAGGACTATGGCTATGTATAATATATTAGTTTCAAACCTATTGTAAGTTATACATTTTAGAATTAATAATAATATACATTTCCTAAATATTTAATCCTAATAATAATACTATTAATAATATCTAGCATAATTTTTAGGTCGTTACATACCTGGGCGAGTGAAGCTGGCAGGAGAGGAAAAACTATAAATAGGCCACGAATTTGAGAGGAAAAGCATCCCATTTTCTTCATTCCTTGCTTCTTAGTTAAGTTAGATATTAGTAGTAGGGAGGTTAGGAAAGTGAGAGAAGTGAGGATTAGTGTGGAGACTCTGCCGGAAAGAAGCGGTGATGGGCCCTTCATCAATTCTTCCCTTGAGGAGGTTCTCTCTGTGCTTGGCTAGCTTCTCTAAGGACTGGATGTAATCTTTCTATCCCTATGTATCTCTTTTAATATTTATCTATGCATTAATCTTTTCTATTCCTTGTTGGTAATTTCATTCTGTGCTTAATGCTTGATTCTACTTGATCACTAGTTTCATGAATTAAAATCCTAAGCTTGACTGGAAAGTGCCCTTAGGGTTTGAACTGAATGATATTACTCATTACGTTAAGTTGCTAGGAATAGGGCATAACGTTTTGATTGCATAAAGCATGCGATTATGAATTTAATGCTGGGGTATTTACTTCATATGCGACGGATTGATATTCAGTAGATATCCTTAGAACTCAAATGCGAGGGATCGATTTGGGGTAAAATAGTGTGCATCAATAATGATAGACATTGATTTATGCATGGTAAAAGTTAATTGAATACTAAGGGTAAGAATGATGAAACCCAATCCCACTTTCTCATAAATATATTTCAATTTACTAAGTTCCGTAATTTTTCGTACTTTCCTAATTAAATAAAATTTCGCTTATCGTTCCTGTACATAACTATTGAACTGTTGAATTTTATTTGGAAAAACTGAGTAGCTCAAGTTTCTGTGGAGACGAACTTTTATAAATTTTGTAACTTACAACAACAAATTAGTGCACTTGCCGAGATTCCGTATCACAAGGCTGGATGGTAATGAGCTGGTTGGACACTATAAGGACTTGCTGAAGGAGAAGAAGGACTGGGATGGAAAAGTGGAGTGATTTTCCGCTGAGAAGAATGAGCTTTCCAGGGTGGTTACAAACCTTAAGGTTCGGTTGAAGGAGTTGGAGTCCAAGCTCAGGGCGTCAAAGAAGAGGGAGGCCAACAAAGAGCTTGAAGAAGAGCTGCTAGTGTACAAGAAAGAGGCTGTGGAGCAGCATGAAGAGGGCTTTTACAAGGCCGTTGGGAAGGCCGGGTTCTTTGACAAGGATCTTGACTTGGGTCTTTTTGACCCTTTCAAGTATATGAAGGACGGTGAACTGCTTGACAAAAGAGAAGATAGTGGCCGCAGAGGAGGATGTTGGCAAGGAGCAGGGCGATGGGACTAGTGTTTAGGCCATTTTTTTTGTTTTTCTTCTTTATTGGATTTTGAAAGTAAAGGCTTTGTAATGTTGACAATTATTCTTTCTTCAATACATACGCTTTTCTTTGTTGAAAAATTTTTCTCTGTCGTATGTCTTTGCATGTTGTTGCCTTTTGTATATACAATGATCCATTGCTTGTGGTAGTAGTGATAGGCCGCCTTGATAATAATGAGATCTCGGTGGCATAGAAAGCGAGAACTTGACAACTTTGTATGAATTAGAGAGCTAGATGACACGAGATCATCTCAGGTTTGATTTCAATCAGGTTAAAGATCTTGCTAATCATTTGGTGATGCTTCCTTTCACTTTGCAGAGCTTCTCCCCTAATGCTTGTGAGGAGTTAGTTTAATTTTCACCTAGTTGAAGGTCTTGCCAACCAGTCTGGTGGTATCTTCTGTTGCCCTGTGGAACCTAAACCTTTGACTATGCTTCTCGTAGTTCCAAAGAAGTGTGCTTATCGAGGGTGTTCCTTGGGTTTTTTAGGAGTGCTTACAAAGGGTGGACCTTGGGTTTCTTGTATTCCTGCAAAGATAAAACATAGGAATAAAAAAGTTTATCAAGGGTAAACCTTGCATACCTGGAATTTTGCGAAGGCGAAACCTGGTGACAAGGAGGCTCACCAAGGGCAAACCTTGGGTTTAATGAGCTTTGGACCAGGGATGCACTCATCCTGGGTTTTGGCGAGGCTCACCAAGGGGGGACCTTGGGTTCGATGAGCCTTTGGAGAAGCGAGACTCACCAAAGGCAGACCTTGGGTTTGACGAGCCTTTGAAGATTGAGACTCACCAAAGGCGAACCTTGGGTTTAACGAGTCTTTCGAGAATCGACCAGCGACGCGTTCGTCCTAGGTTTTGATTTTGCATTCTAGTATCATTAAGTTGGTGAATCCTTGTACTTACCAAAATCCAGAGCTGACCCATGTCAGGGTGGACATGCCAAGGTAGGCTCCACGATCTCGTACGTTGGACAGGGAGTACCCTTTGTTAGGAGGACAAGAGAGGGGGACCTGCAAACAAAGGACTCTACTGCTCAATAAGAATGTGAGTTAGGTGAGAATGAGTGATGAAAAGGGTGAGATAGAACTTGGTACTATAGAATGGAGTAAGAGTTGCGGGTCCTTGTTGATCGGGGGTATTATAGTGGTGTAACAATCCTTGTAGATAATTACTAGCTTGTCTATAATAGCTAGTAGATAATTGTAGCTTGAAGATAATATGTATCTTATAGATAGTTGAGTACCTGCCACTTGATAAGGAGGTTTCAACATTATCATTAATATTCAAATAATGAGGTGTTAGAGATAACATGTTCGGCCCAGTAGCCCAACTATTAAGGATGAGATGTATGTGCTCCTGTGTCAGGGCTGACTTGGAGGGCTGACGGGAGTATTGGAACTGCATGTCACATGCCACGTGTATTTTGTGGACTAGATAGTACAGTCATGAAAACGTAAGGGGAACAGAGGAAAACAAAAACAATGATAGTTTTCATACTTCATTCACTATCTCCGACCAAATGCTACTTAAATTAACATTTAACATCACAACCATCTACCACACGAATCAACATAACTCAACAATTTTCACACTAATAGCAACAAATGTTCAGGCAATAGAAGTTCTTATTCAAAGACACAGACCATCACCATCAAAAAAATATAAGGAAATTAATATTATTTACCCAACTAACCATTTTAATATTTTTTCTACCCAACTATCCCTTCCCCCAAATTATTAACATAATTACCCCCTTTATTATTCACAGTGTCAATTCAAGCCTCCTAGTCCCAAATTCACGCCTTGTTTTTTATCTTTTTGCAGACTCTCGTTTATAATTCAGGACCCCTAAACTCAAATTCTAAACGGGTTTATTTCTTTAATTTTTTTCTTGTGAATATGGGCTTAACAGTCCCAAATTTGCACCTTTTTTTTTACTTTTTTACAGACCCCCGTTTAAAATTCGAAATCCTCAAACCCTAAATTCTAAATGGTTTTTTTTGTTTGTTTTGTTCATTTTGTTTATTTTTATTTTGTAAAATTTTTAACTAGTAATATATTTAACTATTCTATTTAAATAATATAATTAATTATTATGATTTTTAATATATGATGTAACTAATTAACTAATTGTAAAAATAATTATTAATAAGTACTAATATTTAAAAAACAATTATGACAATGAATGGCTAAATAATATCATGAGTAGATAAAAATACTAATAGAATAATAATTAGCATTTGTGATAATTTGTAAACACAAACAACACCAATATAAGTTATAAGACATTTCAACAACAATTTAATGGATATGTTGGCTACTTTGGCTTGTGCTTCCCTGATTATTTGGACATTTGTTATTGGAATGACAAATGGTTTTGAACAATGAAAAATGCTTCGGTTGCCCCTTTTCTCTTTGGTCCATTTCTTTGTGTATACATGTTGATCTTGAACGATCCTTTTTTTTTTTTCGCATTTTGGATCATGACACATAGTTGGCCCTTCATATTTTGACCAATATGATGTGTGCTTCATTTGGCCAAATGATTCATTATAAAAGTTGGACATATAATTGATCTTGTAAACATCATTGATTAACTGTTTATAATCAACGTGGACGTACTAACATGCTACAATTTCATGTGAACATGGCATGTGTAGTTTTTGTAATTTACCACAATCACACCACTTTTCAGAAATGTTTACAACAATTTTTTTTGGGAGACATCTAATTCCCAGATTTATATATTGCTGTCCTCAGCAATAAACAGAGTTTCTATTTGGAAAGCAAGTTTCAACAATCAGGCATAAATTCACAATTAACACTCTTAGAATCACAATGCTAAGTATAATTAATTTCCAATCAAGGTTTCAATAACACTTTCAATTCCATCAACTACAAGAGTTTCACTTGAGTCTTCCTTACCAAGATGTGTGTATTTCACTCCTCACTCAAGTGTATAAGGTTTATTATACTCACTCAATCCAACACAGTGATAACACTACCATAAGCTTGATCATATTCTCGAGTTCCTGAAAATAAGAAACATGAATGCATGCACAACTGATCAAAAGGTCTTTATAAGGTTGTAACTTGGCCTGGCTTAAGGGTAGGAATATTTTGGATAGTGAGTAAAATTGAGATTGGATTTTTGTTAGAATTAGCCAATTCCACTTAGCAGTACACTATTCTTTATTCTTTGATTTTTCCTCTGCAGAACACTTGTGATAAAGAGGTAAGGTAGTAGAGAAATATATTTAGATCCACCAGCTGGTATTTCAGACTTGTTACTTCCCTAGGCTGGACAGCTGGTATTTCAGACTTGTTATTTCCCAACTGGATTCTTCACTAGATTTGGTTTTTTGCCAGATCTGTTCTGTTGGCATTTTCACTCTTATACCAGAATTGTCTTCTTGGGTAACTTTGTCTTTCCTCTTACCTTTCCTTCCTTTCCTTGTTCCCCCCTATTCCATGGTCTTGATTCTAATTCTTTCTTCTCCAATCTGAAGTAGGGTGGTCAAGGATTATGTTTCAAATTTCAGGTGTATGAATAAAAAGGTTTAGGCTCAAAAGAGGTGACAATGGAAAATTGAAAGTGAGTCAATTTGGCCCTGGCTTAAAAGAATAAATTGCCTTAATCATATCAGAATATACATGCATCCAGAGAAACAAATCAAGTTCTAGAGTACTTACCAAGGTGAGGCCTCTCTGAAAGAATTTTGTATTGTATGGTTCAATCCTCACGGGTTATGGACTCAAGTTAGCCTCTGTCAACTTCATATCAAGTGTTATTTCAACTTCAACATGAATATTAATATACAAATAATCGTAATTCAATCATGCTTCATGCAAGCCATGCCATATTTCATTTCACTCAAGCTTCCTAACAGAATATCTAATATATCACTGACTTCACAATTTTGCTTCTGAGATATATAAAATAAGCTTCTAACACGTTATTCAAAAATTTAAATCCTTATAAATTTTAGCAAAATATATAAATTTTCTGTTAGACGTCTTTTGTCTCTTGAATGTGATTCGTCAAATAAATACTGCGTATGCACCCATTCCCAGATTTAGAAAATTGCTGTCCCCAGCAACAACTAACAAGGATCGTGTGCTCACTCACGTAATTATTATTTGAAGAATCGCAACCAAAACGAAATATTGATTCAAACAGAAGACATTTTCATCAAATTATTCATGCATCAAATATCACAAATGTATCAAGTATATAAATGGGTACTGTAGTAATGTAAATGGAAAATGAAAACAAAACTAGAAAATCAAAAATAGTCAAAGCAAAAATAATCCTGTGAATGACTCCTCGCCCTCTATCGTGATGTCCTCAGCAGCCTGAGATGGACCAGGGTGGTCCGCTGCTGGCTCTGCAGGGTTGGATGGGCCGGGAGGAGTTTGAGCTGCTGGTGGTGGTGGTCTGGAATCCACAGGTGGCTGGGAAGATGATGGAGCAGCTGAAGCAGCGAACCTGTTTCCTCTTACCTTTCCTTCCTTTCCCTATTTCCTCCATCAGCCTGACCTGATACTCAAGTAGGCGAGTCTGATGCTCCATCATGGCTCTCAACGAAGGTTGATGCTGGAAGTCATCCTCTGGTAGAAATATAGGCTGTGTGGACTGCTGAGACATCAAAGACTGTGGTGGATCCTGTTGGGCAGGTGCATCTGGGCCGGGGCCTAGAGGAGACTGAGGTAAAGGTGCTCCACGAGGACTGCGGGCTGCTAGTTCCTCGGGAGAGAGCTTCGAAGCTCGAATCAGCTGCTCTTCTGCCGCGCTCTCCATCGCATTTGTTGTACATCTTGAGGGTCATGACGAAGGCGGTCCGCAGGTCCATAGGCTCGTCGTCTGGGATCTGAACCCCAGCACGACGACAGAGATGAAGAATAAGGGAGAGGTGAGCGAGCCAAGACTTACTGTTGGCGTCCTAAATAATGTGGAGAATCCTTTTAGAAAGGACATAGTAGATGTTAAGATTCTCCTCTCCACGTAATACATATAAAAGAGTCGCTCGCTCTAGATTCACATCAGTCATATTCGTAGAAGGGATGATTGTGTGGTTAATAAACTGGTGCCAGAAAGCTGCGTCTCCAACTAGATCATGTTTCCTCAGCTTTTCTGGCACGTAGTCGAGGCCCGGCTTGGTCTTCCAAGTCGTGTATCGCCCTGTGATCCCATAGCGGATCTGGTTAGCTTGCTGGGGCATCTCATCCTTGTAGAGCTTCGTGATGATGTCGGGTTGCATGCTGAGGAAGGTGTGGTTGAACTCGCATCGGGCGAAAGGGGAGTAGGCGGTGTCCAGGAACTTCTCTATGGTCTCATCGTCAAATGGGACCTGGACACTCCTCACCCAGTTGACATGCCTCTCCGCCACTGTCGCTGGGTCGACGTTGGCCAGAAACTCCTTCAAGATAGAACTGGAGCTCGGCTTTGCAAAACTGACTAGGCGCTCCCATCGTCGTTTGGTAATGACCTCTCTGACTGGAGAGTCGTCTGGCAGCGATTCCCACATAATCTTCTTTTCCGGAATGACTTTCTTGGGTAGATACCAAGAGTCAAACCGTTCCTGGCACTCCAAAGTGCGGAATCGAGCCTCGTCGAATGGAGTAGCCTGGGCCCTCTTGCTACTAGAGGACTCAGGTGCCTTCCTCTTCCTCTTTGCTATCTGTTTCCCTTGAAAATCAGAAAATAACCAAGAGACAATTATAAATAGGTACTAAATTTGCTAATTCCCATATTTAGTCCCTGCAAGTCACCGACATATCGCATTCTTATCCTTACATTTTACTCAAAGCAAGCAATTACTAATGCATGAGAACTTATCACATTTATAGACAAGGATTCAATTTATTAGTAGTGCAGAGATTCAAGACCTAATCCACACTTTTAATTCAACTCAAATTGATAAAGGAAAGCACT
>QARZ01040058.1:2157-31151 GCA_013407115.1 Glycine latifolia | reverse complement strand
TGCCAATACCTACTCTATCATTATGCATTCTAGTTCACCAAGGAATTGCAAAATAGGTATACCAGACTTTAACAATCTCAACACAAGCATAAATGGTTATGGACACAATATTCAGACTTGCATTGGTAGCCTAAGTCAATATTTAATTAGGCACAGGAAGCTCATACATATCAAAAATTCCCAGATTTAAAGTTAGGGCACTCAATACAATCAAACTAATCTAACTCAACACCCCAATTTGAAATTATTAGGCTGCATGAAAACAAAGAACTGAAGATTTCTAAATTACCAATTCATTTTAATTAAAGTAGTGTTCATCAGCATTCACCCTGCATGGTCATGGTTACAAATCCTTCAATTCAATGTCAAGCATAAAGTCAATTCACTTAGATTCAAGATAACCAATGGATTACAGGCATTTCAGGATTCAGAAAGAACCAAGCAATATCAATGTGTATGTGGAACTCCAGACTTATATTGCACACTATGTCCTATTCATAGTCAATATGGTCATGCTTCATTATCAAACAATATGGTCATCAACACCCAATTATGGTTCACATTTCAAGCTAAAGGTATCATCATGTGTGATTGACTACAGCTACACCATTATATCAGAATATTGAACAATATGCCATAGAAAGCAACCTTTAATTTAAAGCAAGACTACAACATTGGTACCAAGCCTAATCTATTGGAATCCAGCATCAAACATCACTAATCATTGCTGTGGAAAGCATACATAACTTATTCAAGCATCTAAAACAATACCCTAACTACCAACTCAAGTATTGTATAGAATTAAGTTTCAAAAATCAAAATCAAACAGCACTTATGCAGGATGGCGCGACTCGCGCCATATCTCGCGCTAATCGCGTGGGGTCGCAATTCTGCCATTGATGCTCTGCACTCAAGTGTCCAAACCTCAAACCCTTATGCCTTCTATGTGCAATGTACATTCATAGGTTGGGAATACTAACCTTATCGCCTGCCATTGATGTGCTGAGATGGAAGAAAAATGAAATGCTCCAAGGATTTGAATGTTTTCCAGGAATGGAAGATTGAAGCTGAAGAGGTTTTGGGATTGGGGACCCTAGACTGGAGATTCAAGCTTGGCAATGGCTGAATTCTTGAACGGAATTAAGGTAATTGGAGAGCGTCAGGAGAATTTGGGGAGAATTTGAGTGAGGCGCGATTTTGGTTCTAAAATCCCTTTTTAAAAAACTGAAATGGCACTCTCGTGCTGATCGCGCCACCTCTCACGCTAACCACGTGGATGAATAAAACAGGTATAATTGGTTCAAACTTGTGGCGCGAATAGCGCCATGCTTCACGCGATTAGCGTGAAATGATGCAGAAGAGTCTTTTGGTTTCGAATAGATGGCGCGAGTAGCGCCAAGGTTCACGCTATCAGCGTGAAAGTACTAATTATGTCCCCTGGGTTCGAATAAGTGGCACGAGTAGCGTGGGTTGCCACGCTATCAGCGCCATAGATGGAGCAGTGACCCTTGAATTCGCCCAGCTAGCGCGACTAGCACCAGATTTCACGCTATCAACGTGGATATTGCAATTGGGGTTGGGTTGATTCGAATAGGTGGCGCGACTAGCGCCATACCTCACGCGATCAGTGTGAGTTATTCGAATGCTCTACAATGCTTTTTAGGAGTTTCTTATCAATTTAAAAACCTAAGCTAAGCTAAATGGACTAATAACAATCTAAAAAAATGAAGGCTAAATTGCAAATTAACACTTAATATTAAAACATGTTGTTACTAATTAAAAAAAAACAACCAAAATAGATCAAGAATAAAATTGAGTGTAACTAGACATAAAACATAAACTGAATTAAACTTTGCAAAAATAATAAAATTAAATGCTTGGATTGCCTTCCAAGTAGCTCTTGTTTAACGTCATGAGCTTGACGGACAACTTGTTAATCATCCAATGAATTTAGTGGAATGGAAACTGCATTCCTATCGGCTTCCCCTCCAAAATAAGGCTTCAATCTACATCCATTCACTTTAAATGACCTGTCATTGTCTAGAGGAGAAATTTCTACTGTTCCATAGGGATCAACCTTGCACACTAAAAATGGACCAGACCATCGGGATTTTAATTTACTTGGAAACAGTCTCAGGCGAGAGTTATAAAGCAAAACCTGTTGTCCTGGTTCAAATTCCTTGGGGCGAATCTTGTCATACCACTTCTTTGTTTTCTCCTTGTAGATCCTAGCATTCTCATATGCAGCCAACCTGAACTCATCTAACTCATTTAATTGCAACAAACGTTTCTCATTAGATTTAGAGAGTTCAAAATTTAAGAATTTAGTTGCCCACAATGCTTTATGTTCTAACTCAATTGGAAGATGGCATGACTTACCGTACACAAGTTGAAATGGAGACATACCTATAGGTATTTTAAATGCAGTTCGGTATGCCCACAATGCATCATCTAGCTTCTTAGCCCAATCTTTCCTAGAACTTCCAACAGTCTTTTCTAAAATTCGTTTAAGTTCTCAGTTAGAAATTTCTACCTGACCGCTGGTTTGTGGATGATACGGTGTGGCAACTCTGTGGTTGACTCCATACTTGACAAGTAAGCTATCAAAATGTTTGTTACAGAAGTGGGTACCTCCGTCACTGATTATGGCTCTCGGCACTCCAAAGCGGGTAAAGATATTCTTCCGTAAGAATAAGACCACTACCTTCGCATCATTGGTTGGCAAAGCGACTTCTTCTACCCATTTGGACACATAGTCTACTGCAACCAAGATATATTGATTGGAGTATGATTTAGGGAAAGATCCCATAAAATCAATCCCCCATACATCAAATAGCTCAACTTCTTGGATGTTGTTCAGTGGCATTTCATCTTTACGAGAAATATTTCCCATCCTCTGACAATTATCACATTTTTCCACAAATTCTCTTGCATCCTTGAATAATGTTGGCCAATAATAACCGCACTGCAAGACTTTTTGTACTGTTCTATTTCCTCCAAAGTGTCCTCCATAATCCGAAGCATGGCAATGCCAAAGGATTTTAGGTGCCTCAGACTCAGTTACGCATCTGTGAATTACCCCATCAGTGCATTGAAAATAAAGGAAAGGGTTGTCCCACAAATACCTCTTTGAATCATGGAGAAACTTCTTTTTCTGCTGCCAATTTAATTCTTCAGGTATGACACCCACAGCTTTGTAATTGGCCATGTCCGCAAACCATGGGCTGACTTAGATTTCCATCACTCCTTCATCAGGAAAAGATTCATTTATTTCTACCTCCGGACTATCTTGCAACTTCTTGTCTTGAATCCTTGACAAGTGGTCTGCTACCTTGTTTTCCACTCCGGCTTTGTCTTTAATTTCCAAATCGAATTCCTGAAACAAAAGCATCCAATGCAGCAAGCGTGGCTTTGCGTCTTGCTTATTCATTAAAAATTTCAAAGCTGCATGGTCAGTGTAAACAATAACCTTAGAGCCAATCAAGTAAGACCTAAATTTGTCTAAAGCATATACTACTGCTAGCATCTCTTTTTCAGTAGTGGCATAATTGACTTGTGCCTCATTCAAAATCTTACTAGCGTAGTATATTACATGTAACCGCTTTTCTTTCCTCTGTCCTAAAACAACACCTATTGCATAAGCACTAGCATCACACATAAGTTCAAATGGCAAAGTCCAATCAGGGGCTATTAACACAGGTGCAGTAGTAATTTTCTTTTTCAGTATATTAAATGTATCTAGACAAGCTTTATCAAAACAAAAGTCTACTCCCTTTTTCAGTCAATTGGTTGAGAGGTTTTGCAATCTTGGAGAAGTCTTGAATAAACCTTCTATAAAACCCTGCATGTCCTAGAAAACTTCTCACACCATTAACATTAATAGGAGGAGGTAATTTATCAATTACTAACAGCTTAGCTCTATCAACCTCTATTCCCATTTCAGAAATTTTATGTCCTAAGATAATTCCTTCTCTTACCATGAAATGACATTTTTCCCAATTTAAAACTAAATTTGTTTCTTGACATCTTTTTAAGCAAGAGCCAAAAACAGAAAAGTCATCCATAAATACTTCTAAACCTTTTTCAACCATGTCAGAAAAAATAGAAAGCATGCACCTTTGAAATGTTGCAGGCGCATTGCATAGGCCGAAAGGCATTTTTCTATATGCAAACACTCCAAAAGGACAAGTGAAGGCTGTCTTTTCTTGATCTTCGAGTGCTACTGGTATTTGGTTATACCCGGAATACCCATCTAGAAAACAGTAATAATCATGCCCTGCTAATCTTTCAAGCATTTGGTCCATGAATGGAAGGGGAAAGTGATCTTTCCTAGTTGCATCATTCAGTCTTCTATAATCTACACACATCCTCCAACCTGTGATCGTTCTTGTGGGGATCAAGTCATTGTTGTCATTTTGAATGATTGTCATCCCTCCTTTCTTGAGAACGGTTTGGACTGGACTTACGTATGTTGTGTCTGAAATTGGGTAAATCATACCTGCATCTAACAACTTAACCACTTCTTTTCTTACCACTTCTTTCATAGTTGGGTTAAGTCTCCACTATCGTTGTCTCACTGGTTTAATATCATCCTCAATAAGAATTTTATGAGTACAAAAGGAAGGATTAATACCTTTTAAATCGGAGATGGACCAGCCTATAGCGGTTTTGTGTTCTTTGAGGACTTTCAGCAATTGTTCTTCCTCACAGAACTCCAGCCCTTTGTTGATAATGACTGGGTAGGTTTCTCCATCAGCTAGAAACACATACTTCAAGTTCTCCGGCAATTCCTTCAACTCCACTTTTGGTGCTCCAACTGGAATGTCATCTTCTTTCTTCTCCAGCACCTCCATGGCTATTTCCCATTCTTCTTGTATGGTTTCTTGGCTTCTAATTTCCAGCATTTCTTCAAGTTCCTGTTCCACTATTTGACCTACATGAATTACATTATCCAAAACATCTAGCCTAAAATAATCATGCTCGTCAGATGGATTTTTCATAGCATCAGAAACATTAAAAGTGATAGACTCATCATCCATCCTAAGTTCTAGTTTACCTTTCTCTACATCTATTAAGGCCCTAGCAGTGGCTAAAAATGATCTACCTAAGAGAAGTGGTATCTCACTTTCATCATCCATGTCTAAAACTATAAAATCTGTAGGAAAAATAAACTTATCTACTTTAACTAGAACATCTTCAATAACTCCTGTAGGCTTCCTTAAGGAGCGGTCTGCAAGTTGTAGAGAGACTCTTGTAGGCTTGAGTTTGGTGATTCCCAAAGACCTGAAAACTAACAATGGCATTAAGTTTATACTTGCTCCCAAGTCACATAGAGCTTTTCCTACATTGATGTTCCCTATTGCAATTGGAATATTAAAACTGCCTGGGTCTTTGAGCTTTGGTGGTAGCTTTCTTTGTATTATTGCACTGCACTCTTCAGTAAGTGCAATAGTTTCACATTCCTGCAATTTATGTTTCCTAGACAACAATTCTTTCATAAATTTTGCATAGTTAGGCATATTAGCTAAAGCTTCAGCAAATGGAATGTTAATATGCAATTTTTTAAACATTTCTAAGAACCTGGCAAACTGTTGCTTTTTGCTTGTTGCTTGCTTTTCAACAGATAAGGAGGCTTCTCAAAGCGGGAGAAATCCATTGGCTTCTTAGGAGGTGTATAATTTTTCTCTTGCTTACTTGTAGATGCTTCTATATCATGTGTTGCATCCCTTGTGGTGTTTTCTTCTTCAGCTCCCTTTTGAATCATTGTTGGATTATCTGGAGGTGTAAGTACCTTTCCACTTCTAGTGGTTATTGCTTTTGCATGCTCCCTAGGATTCATAATGGTGTCACTTGGAAACTGTCCTTGAGACCTTTCAGCTAATTGTTTTGCCAATTGCCCAATTTGACTCTCAAGATTTCTAATGGAGGCATCTTGGTTTTTATGATGAGCTCTAGTCTCATTTATGAAGGAATTGGTGGTCTGGATGTGCTCATTAGTTGTCTTGGATAGCTGCAACATAGCTTTTTCCAGCTCCGATGGTTCCTTGGGTGGAATAGGTGGAGGCTGCAAATAATTGTTAGATTTATAATCTAAACCACCACCTTGGATTCTCCTTTGGAAATTATTCCCCATGGCATTGTTTTGATTTCTCTGGAAATTCTGTTGAGGCCTTTGATCGTACCATAGGCCATTCACCTGTACAGGGTCAGCTCCTACTAATATAGGACATTCATTAGATTCATGCTCACCTTGGCAATACTCACATGTGGCAGGTGGCATTCTATTGGATGAAACTTGAGCTGCTGATACTTGGAGTTTGTCAATTTTTGCATTTAAATTGGCTAGTTGCTGGGCCAATATTTTCTGTTCAGCCAGCATTGCATCATTACTCCCTAGCTGGATGACTTCCCTTTTGGGCTGAATTGGAGTGCGTTCATTTTCATCACGGGCTAGAGAGTCAATCAATTCAAATTTCTGAACTGCAGTTTTTGATCTTATGGAACCACCAGCTGCAACATTAACAATAAAACGTGATTCAGGTATCATACCATTAAAGAAAATGCGTACCTTTTTACCTACAGACATGTCATACTGTGGACACCTCCGAATCAGCTCTTGAAATATATTCCATGCTGCACACAAAGTTTCCCTCTCATGTTGAGTGAAATTGGTGATCTCATTCACCAACCTATTATATTTATCCATTGAAAAATATTGAGCGAAAAACTTTGCACTAGTTCTTCCCAAGTGGTTATACTATTTGAGGTCTGTCTATCTAACCATCTAAGTGCTTTTCCTTTCACAGCAAAAGGAAACAACCTCAATCTTATAGCATCATCTGACACTCCTTGGTGTCTAATGGTATCACAGATTCTCAAAAATCTGTCAATAAAATCATGGGGATCTTCATTATCTTCCCCTCCAAACTGACTGCGTTCCACCAATGCAATCAATGAAGGATGAATATCAAAGTGATTTGCTTCTATTGGTGGTCTCACAATACTAGAGTTTGGTCTAGTGAACAATGGAGCCAGAATATCCTCCATTAGTTCATCTTCCGGTCTTGGCTGATTATATCCTCGGTCAGCCATGTTTGATTCAGAGATTGAATCACAATCAGAATTTTCTGCTTCTCTTTCTCTTTCTCTGGCTAGTCTCCTGTTTCTTCTAATTGTTCTTTCTATTTCAAGGTCGTACTGTAGATGGTCAGGATTAACTATACCTCGCATAAACTAAGAAAAGCAGTTTAGTAACAAAAGAAATTCCAATCTCAAGATATAAATTTAATATAAAATTGGCTATTGCAATCCCCGGCAACGGTGCCAAAAACTTGTTGCGAAATCGGCAAGTGTACCGTTCGTTTCAAGTAATAAAACGAGTAAGTAAAGTATCATCTCCACAGGGATTGAATGCAATCTTATGTCAACTTAATGTCTTAGAAATTGGAAGACAAATAATGAGTTGAGAAAGTTTGTTGACTTGTATTCAAGTAGCGTAAATGAAATGACATAAATTTAGCAAGAATGTAAGCGTATGTCAATTGGATTTTACTACAGTAATTAGAGATGATTGTAGTTAAGCGCAATCCCCTATGATTCCTTCCTTCTTTGCTTCGATTGATTATTAACTTGAATTACTCAGCTGATGTATTTTCCTATGAGTAGCTAAATCCTAATCCCTTAGTAATTTAACCCTTTGGTGAAATTAAAAACCCTAATCCCTTAGTGATTCCTTCTTAAACCAAGCATTAAGCAACACATCCTGAATTTGCTGCAACTACCCATCCCTATCCCTAGGCAATGTCTAAATTGTTGTTTTATTCAATTCAGAAACTAGAATCCCAATATCCCTATTGTGAATCCTAACCCTAAACCTCTTAATAGAATGGTCAGTCCCAATTAAGAATAAAGCAAAGAAGAACAAAATAAAACAAAGCAATTATGATAACTCTTATTAAAACCAATCAAGACATAAAGGAATTCTCATAGGTTCATGGCTCAACCATAATACAGAATCTAGCCAAGCATACTCAGAATTGATATTATTTCCATGACTAACATTTTCCTAGAGAGAAATTACCAAAAGAAAAGAGAAGATTACACAAAGTTGTATTTCTGCAATTCCTCAATGCTTCCAATCTTCTCCCAAGGTCTTCAATGGCTTCCTTGCAGTAATGCTTCCAATGGTCTGTCAAAAAGCTCTTTCTTTGTGACCCAGAGGTCTCCTATTATGCCCCAAAATGTCCTAGGTCTAATTCCAGTAATGAGGAACTGTTTCCCCCACTGAATCAATTTCAAATCTTTTAAATCAGGAAACAGCGAGCTCGTGGCGCGACTGGCGTGGCATCCCACGCTGATCGCGTGGGATGTTCGAGTTAAATAGGCTGCTCTGGAATTCTGGCGCTAATTGCGTGGATCCCCACGTTGATCGTGTGGGTCATTCAAGTTGAATGCTTGAGTTTTGATAGAATGGCGCGACTCGCGTGGATGGCCACGCTAACAGCGTGACTTGTTTGAGCTGAGGGTTTGCCTTTGGTAGTCCCACGCTACTCGTGTGGTTGGCCACGCTAACAGCGTGGCTTGTTTGAATTGGAGGTCTGTGTTTCAGCATCTGGCGCTAATCACGTGGTGGTTGGCGCTATTCGCGTGGGCTCTTCGAACTAAATTTGTTAATCTTGACACTTCCACGCTGATCGTGTGACTTGTTCGAGAACATTGGCTTGCTCTTTTTTCTTTTTTTCCTCTCTTGTTGGTTCCTAAATGACAAAATAACTAAGAATTTAAATTAATATGCAATCGAGTAATAATATATCAAATCCTATTCTAATTTACTCTTTCTTAAACAATTTATTAATCAATTAATCCTAAAAACTACCATATGCTGGAAGCATATCAACATCGCTATCTGTGATTTAGTGATTCTTCCACTAAGAAAAGAGTATTTTGTCTATCAAACTCAATTACACGCTTGAGTTAACCATTTATTCTTTGACCTAGCTGATGTTGTCAACATTATCTGTCAATTCTTTACCAGAGGCCATCATTGCTATGGCTTCCCCACCCCTTTTGACAAAGTATATGTTGCATCTTTTGTAAGTACTATTGACCAATGCAAAGATTGGGAGACTCCTTGTTTTTTCAGCATTGAATTCATGGTCTCGACAAGATTTGTTGTCATGTGACTACATTGTTGCCTGTTGTCCTAAGCAGTAGTCCATTTTTCTTTTAGGATCTTCTCTAGCCATTCAACTGCTTGCTTTCTTTTCATTACATTATTGAAGTAATAAGCAAATTTGGACTCAGTTATGGTGTACCCTAACGTTTGACCAACAAAATATATTAACAGTGTTTGTCCATATAATTTAAAATTTAGTGAAAAATAATAATTCTTTGGTTGTGGAACTTACCCATGGTAATGACCACTTTCCTTAGACCTGACGCGTTGAAATGTCTCATGAAGTTTTGTGCAATGTGTCTAATTCAATACACATGCACCGAGTTGTCGGATGTCCACCCACTGCTATGTTTCTTGTAAGTACTTGTTATTGAAAAATGCCACATGCCATTTTAAGTTTTGGAGGAAAAAATGCTAGGCTTCTACAGTCTCACCCTTAACAAGGGAAAAGGAAATCGGAAGGATGTGGTTGGCCCCATCTTGTCTGAGTGCCACTAACAATGTTCCTTTGTACTCCCCATAAAGAAAAGTACCATTGACCTGAACTATTGGTTTGTAGTATTCAAACCCATCAACAAGTGTCTTAAATGTCCAAAAATGTCGATGGTATGTTTCACAACTAGGAAGTAGCTCTCATTGTTCGTTATAAGTTAGCTTCAACTGTTGCTCAACAATGGTTCTAGGCACAAATGTTTGAAGAGCAAAGAGCAATTTGGGAAAATCCTCATAGAATTGCTCCTAATTGTCATATGCATGTCCGGTCGTCCATTTTTTGCTAGCCAAGCCTTTTTATAGGTAGTGGTGTAGTTGTACAATTGTTTGATGTGGGCTATGAAGGTTGATATTAACACAGTTGCATCATTCTTCACCATTGCGATGATGCTTGTACCAATCACGTCTTACCTAAGGTTTATGTGATCTTGTGATATCATTGTTACGTTGATACACAAGTGTAGGTTTCTTTTAGTATTTTTATCTCTCATTGATATTGAGTATGTACCCATGCTGATGCTCTTAACCTATTGATTTTTTGGTGTTTTAAAATATTATAACTACGCATAAGTCAATCACTACTTTTATTAAATGTAGTTTAAAATAATTTATCTCCATTCGCATGTTTTGTCGATACATTTCAAAATCCATAAGTCATTCCTTGACTTTGTGAGCTTGTAAGATCTGTTATTCTCTATACAGTAAATATTCACTGCATATTTGACATCAAGTTTGCTGGGAAACCGCATTCCTCGAAAGAGCATTCTTGGTTCATAGATAGGTTTATATTGGCGGTCCATCAAGTGACCAAACTCATGATCTTCCCAAGGTCTGTTATTGCCCATGTCACGCATGTGTGCTGGCGTACTATAGGCAAGCTCGATACCTAATGGTGGCATGATATTTAGGTTTTGGTTGTCATCCTCGTCTACATCATCTTTTTCGTCATTGTTCAATTTTATTTCTTCGTCATCTTCATTAAATTGACCAACTTCTTCAACAGTTGCACCATCGTCTACATACTAAGGTTGAGATTGTTGTGGCATGGGCAAAGGATCTACAATTAGGGTACTCCATGATGCATGTTGTGTACTCCTTGAAGCATAAGGAATAAGTTGTTCATACCCATAATATGTTGTTGATTGAGTTAGTTGGGAATATGTTGGGTCAATCAACTATTGTGTGTATTGTAACACCCCGGAATTTCGAGTTTCTAAGATAGATGTTTGATGTGTGTTATGTTTGTTGGATTAAAGGGGAGCTACTTAAGGAATTTGGTTCAAGCTTTGGTTTTGAGCTTTAAACATGCAAATGATGCCTTGAAGATAATTTAGGATAAAATGTGTAAGAGAAAAGCAATTCTGGTGATCCAAGTGCATTGCATTCATTTAATCCAGATTTAACTTAATTAGTTTAACTAAAATCACAAGGCATTGACAATTTAACTAAGGTTTTAAAATAATTCAAAGGTTTTAAAGAAAAAGCATTTTTCACTGTAATAATCGATCACACTAAGGGCTTAATCGATTATTTTGTTCTTCATCAATTCTGGAAAACCTTCAAGAACAGTTTAATCAATTACCTGTCGAATTAATCGATTATTTGACCTACGCTTTCATATAAACTGCCTTGTTGAACTTTTTAATCGATTATTATCAAGTTGTAATCGATTAAATGTTTATATATAATTTTAACACTGCACTGCCATAATCAATTACCATTTATCATAATCGATTACATAGTCTTTGAAGAAAAGTAAGTTTTACTGAAATAATCGATTACCAAGGTTTCATAATCGATTACACAAGGCTTTGGAAAAATTATGTTGCACTGTCTTAATCGATTACCACGTTTCGTAATCGATTAAATAAGCTTCTTGGAAAACACGTTCTTACTGGAATAATTGATTACAGCTTGAGATAATCGATTATTTTGCTTGTTATTCAAACCCAGAAAATGCATGAACAATTTAATCGATTAAAATGGCAATTTAATCGATTACCATGGTAATTTAATAGATTATATGGCGCGTCTTAATCGATTACTGGCGGTTATAAACTTCTGTTATAAATAGAACCTTGGCTCAGGTGCTTTTCTAACTTGTGTGGAACATTACCCATTCGAATTTTCTGAGCTTAAACAGTCTTGTGAGCATTCTTAACTGTTTTCTGAGGGTTTGATTGTGTCTAGCTCCATGATGTATTGATCATGTGTATTTGAGTCACTCTTGGAGCTTGAAACCATTTCAAGATTAAGGAAAGTTGTGCTTCTTGTGTTTTAAACATTCAACCTGATCTGGTAACTTCATTTTGCATTGCATACATTGGATCATCAGGTTGTTTCTCTCCTTAATCTGGTTGTAATTTTCGTTTTGATTATTTTTCTTGTAATTTGCTATTGTAATTGGGTTCTTGCTTGTAACTAGAGAAGGGGGTTCTCTAGGTGGAAGAACTGAGTAGTGTTCTCAGATTCTTGTCTCTTAGAATCTAATAGGGTTTTAGATTTCAGACTTTATCTAGGGTTGATAAATGGAGACATTGTAATTGCTTGTAAGAACATAAAATTAAATAGTGGAACTTCAACCTAGTGTTGGTTGAAAGAAATTGGATGTAGCTTCATGGTTTTGAAGTGAACCAGTATAAATTGCTTGTGTATTGATTCTGAATATCTACTCTCTTCATTTAAGTTGTTTCTTGATTCATTTGCTTATCCTATAAAGTCAGTTTTGATCCATTGAATTTTAAGGGGCTGAGCTACTTGATTGAATAAGGTATCTTGGCTTTGAAAAGTGATAAAGATCCTACAAACTCTGATTTTGATTAAAGAAATTTTTAATTTACCAAGGTCTAACCAATTCACCCTCCCTCTTGGTTAAGTGTGAAGTATTCATATCATTTTCAATGTTGCTTGATTGTTTAATTTATTTCATAATTTGCTGCTTTGTTAGGATTTTGTCTTGGTATAAGTGTTGGTGAATGTTAGGTTAAGTCAACTGTGTTTGGTCTGTGGTTGTTGTACGCACATGCTAATTGATGGAGGTCCAAGACAAGCCAAAGGTCTAGAAGGAGAGCTTGAAGCACTTCCTTTGGTGAGCTTCAAAGGACCAATGACAAGAGCTAGGACTCAAGCACTTCAAGACCACATTCAAGCTAACTTGGGCAAGCATGAAGTTGCACACCAATTCAAGGATGACAAGAGCTGGATTTTGATGTCTCAAATCCAATTTAATTCAATAAATTTCAGCTTGTTAGAAGAAATTCAATAAAAATAATTGTAAATAGGTTGCTACTATTTTAATCGATTATTTTAACCTTGTAATCGATTATAGCATTTCAGTTGCAAACAGGAACAAGGTCTTACTGCTTTAATCGATTAAATGGCTAGTGTAATCAATTATTTCAGTTCTTGACTGCTTTAATCGATTACAACAGCGAATTAATCGATTATTTCAGTCTGAAACTGCAACTGCACATGTTTGGGAAGCCAAAGGTCACTTGGGAAAAGCTTGCACTTCAAGCTTCATTTAGGCTTCATTTCAATTTTCATTTTCCTTACATTTAGTGACATTTAGCTTGTAATTTTGTGGCCTATATAAGGTGCCAAAACTGAATGTAACTAACTTTTGGTTCATTAATACAATTTCTAAAAATTGTTGTGCGAGTTTCTCTCTTGTTCTTGTTCAAGAACTTCTTGAGTCTTATCAATGGTGTCTTCACCTTCATCCCTATCCTTTCTTCCATCTTTCATTTTCTGCAATTTAAACTTCTAAAACAATCCCAATTTCAAGGAGTGCTGGAAGCTTGTGTGTTCTTGAAGTTTGCTTGAAGATTGGGTTCTATTGCAAGGTAGATTTGGAAAAAAATTAATGGCTATGGGTTCAGCTGTTACTTAATGTGGTATCTAGAGCTTAATCCTTGTAGAATTCTTCTTCAAGTTCAGTTTTAGAATTTCTACAAAGGTAAAATTCTGCATCAAATCCAAAAACGAAAATTCATTTCAATTCCTTGTTTCTTGTTGTTTTCCTTTGATTCTTGGTTGTGTGGGCTTGTTGTGTGTTCAGCCACAAAACCTTAGTGTTTTCTTCAAGTTCTATGTGATTTCATGTTCTTATGTTCTTCATGTTCTTCATGTGTTCTTGATATTTGTTTAATTTTCTAGCTTTGAGTCTTGTCAACTTTTGTTTGTAGAGTTTTTGTGTTGTATAACCACTTGTTTTGATTCTACTCTCATGCCAAAACTGAATTGAGTTGTTAGAAGCAAATTTTACAATTTTTATACATCATATTTTAGTGATTCATTGAATTTCTTTAAGAATTTTTGAACTTGTTCAAAAGAAAAACAAAAGCCGAAAAAATTTTGTGATAGAAACAATCAAAAGCAAAAGAAAAATACATCAAGTGATATCATATTGGTACAGCCAAAGACATTATTGATTAGTGGCTGGAAAAAGTGAAAGAAAAACAAAATTTAGAAGCAAAGTTACACAATTACAAGTTCCACAATTTCCTTTAAACAACAAAATCAAGTGAACTTGTATGACATGCAAATTTGATGAAATTTGGCTTCTAGCAATTGAATTCACTTGGCATATCCTCCTTGTGCAGTTTGATACAGCCATAGTATTTCTTGAGTTGTCTCATTAAATTCCAAGTTGAGTTGTGCTTTTCTAAATTTTGCTTTGTTGCTTGTCTCTTAATATTTCCAAGGTTTTGTCTTAGAGTTTTCTTGTTGTTTGGACTCTTGAGTCTAGCCTAGAATCATTTCCTATTTCACTATAGTAAAGAGGCTTGATTTGATTAGAAGTTTTTGCTTAAGAACTATAGAGAGGAATAAGAGTGGAATAAGGAAAGAGAGAACATTATAGAAAGAGTCTAGATTAAGAGTGACAAACACTTAAAGAGTGGTGAGAATTTCCTTATATACTTGTGTTTTTTGCTAACCATTTTTTTTTGAAGAATGAGTTCAAGTGGAGGAGAGGCTTTGTCACCTAGGACCTCTAGGTTGATGAAAGCCATGACAAAACAAATGAAAGACTTGCAAACCAAAATAGATGCAAGGTTTGAAGAGTTTCAAAAGGGGACACAAATGAGGAGTCATACAATGGGAAGTGTGGATGGAGAGGCTCATAGTAGTAGGAGGTTGAGTAAGTATGCTTCTTCTCATGGAGGAAATTATTATGATGAGAGGAGTGATAGGGAGGATTGGAGAGAAAATAATGAAAGAAGAGAAAATCATAGAAGACACAATCTTAGGAGGCAAAATAGAGATGGTGAAGATTGGAGGGTGAGAAGAGAAGTGAGAAGGAAGGAATGGAGGATTGAATGGAGTGAAAATAAAAATTCCAAAATTCCTTGGTAATAATGATCCGGAAGAGTATTTTGAGTGTGAGATGAAAGTAGAACAAATTTTCTCATGCCAACATTTTGATGAAGAAAAGAAAGTTACTCTAGCAACTTTAGAGTTTGGTGGTTATGCTTTGATATGGTGGAACCAAATTCAAGTGGATATAGGGAGGATGAGCAGACAAAGAGTAAATTCTTGGGATGACTTGAATGCATGCTTGAGAGGAAGATTTGTTCCAACTTATTATGCAAGAGAAGTCCATAACAAGCTACAAAGACATTTCCAAGGTTACAAGAGTGCTGATGAATATTATAAGGAAATGGAATTGATGATGATAAGGGCTGAAATTGTGGAGGTTCAAGAAGCAACTATGGCTAGGTTCCTTCATGGCTTGAATAGAGAAATTCACGATGTGATGGAGCTACATTCATATGCAACAATTGAGGAGCTAGTCCACAAAGCTGAAAGGGTGGAACACAATTAAAGAGGAGGAAAGCTTCCAAATTCTCAAATGGGGCTGCAACTTCCAGCTGGAAGGACAAGCCTAAAAAGGAGGCTTCTCATGAGAAAAATAAAGAAGAAAAGGTGGGAAGCTCAAGCAAAAAAATTGTAGAGCCAACTCCAAGAAGATCAAGCAATATCAAGTGTTTTAAGTGTCTTGGCAAGGGTCACATTGCTTCTCAATGTCCTAACAAGAGAACCATGATTTTGCTTGAGGATGGAGACATAAAGAGTGAGTCTTCAAGTGACTCAAATAGTTTTTCAAGTGAAGAAGAAAAAGAACTCACACTAGTAGAGGCCGAAGAGGGTGATCTCTTGATGGTAAGGAGAATGTTGAGCAATTTTTGCCTAGGAAAATAGGAGACTCAAAGAAAAAATATTTTTCACACAAGGTGCTTGGTTAAAGACAAGGTATGCTCACTTATCATTGATGGTGGGAGCTGTACCAATGTTGCTAGTACAAGACTTGGGGAGAAATTACACTTGCCAACCACAAAGCATCCAAAGTCATACAAGCTACAATGGCTTAGTGAAAGTGGAGAAGTGGTGGTAAATTCCCAAGTGCTCATTCCTTTTTCTATCAATGCTTATCATGATAATGTTCTTTGTGATATTGTTCCAATGGAGGCTGGTCATATCCTTCTTGGTAGGCCATGGCAATATGATAGAAAAGTGATACACAATGGCATGGAGAACACTTTTGAGTTTGAGCACCTAGGCAAGAAAATTATTTTGAGGCCTTTGACTCCTAGACAAGTGTGTGAGGATCAAATAAAGATGAAAGAAAAGAGAATTGAGGAGTTGAAAAAAATTACTGCACCTAAAAAAGAGAAGAAAAGTGAGCTACCAAAGAGAAAAACTAGTGAGCTAAAATGAAAGGAAAAGGAAAATGATAACATAAAAATTCATGAGATTAAAGAGAGCTTGTTCTTGAGTGAAAAGCAAATTAAGAGAGTGTTATTGGCACAACAACCTATTTATTATATGCTTCCTAACTCTCTTTGTTTACATGTTGAAAAGGAAGGTGAAAAAGTGCCCAAAGCTATGCAATCACTTTTGGAAGAATATCAAGATGTTTTTCCAAAGGAAGATCCTAATGGCTTGCCTCCCTTGAGAGGCATAGAGCATCAAATTGATTTGATTCCCGGTTGTTCACTCCCTAATAGGCCAGCTTATAAAACTTCACCAATGGAAGAAAAGGAGATACAAACACAAGTGGAGAAGCTACTTGAAAAAGGGTGGATCCGTGAGAGCATGAGCCCTTGTGCTATGCCTATTATTCCTGTGCCTAAGAAGGAGGGAACTTGGAGAATGTGTACGGATTGTAGGGCAATCAAAAATATCACCATAAGGTATAGACATCCCATTCCTAGACTTAATGATCTTTTAGATCAATTGCATGGTGCTACTATTTTCTCTAAAATTGATCTTAAGAGTGGTTATCATCAAATAAGGATGAGGGAAGGGGATGAATGGAAAACAGCTTTCAAAACGAAATTTGGACTTTATGATTGGTTAGTTATGCCTTTTGGTTTGACTAATGCACCTAGTACCTTTATGAGACTTATGAATCATGTTCTTAGACACTTTATAGGCAAATTTGTAGTAGTGTACTTTGATGACATTCTTGTTTATAGTGCCAATTTAAATGATCATTTAATGCATGCTAAAAGTGTCTTGGAGGTGCTTAGAAAGGAAACCTTGTATGGAGCAATTGATAAATGTTCTTTTTGCACTTCACAAGTTGTGTTTCTAGGTTTTGTAGTAGGTGCTCAAGGAGTCCAAGTGGATCAATAGAAAGTGAAAGCCATCATGGAGTAGCCAACTCCTACAAGTGTGAAAGATGTTAGAAGTTTTCATGGTTTGGCATGCTTTTATAGGAGATTTGTCAAGGATTTTAGCACCATTGCTTCTCCTTTGAATGAACTGATGAATAAAACCGTGAGCTTCTCTTGGAAGCAAGAGCATGAAATTGCTTTCCAAACATTGAAGGATAAATTGTCTCATGCACCTATTGTTGCATTGCCTAATTTTAATGCTTCCTTTGAATTGGAATGTGATGCATCTAATGTGGGCATTGGGGGGTTTTAATTCAAGATAAACATCCTATTGCTTATTTTAGTGAGAAATTGAAGGGTGCATGCTTGAACTATTCCACTTATGATAAAGAATTGGATGCACTTGTTAGAGTCTTGCAAACTTGGCAACATTATCTTTTACCTAAGGAATTTGTGATACATAGTGATCATGAATCTCTTAAATATTTGAAAAGTCAAGGCAAACTCAACAAAAGACATGCTAAGTGGGTTTAGTTCATTGAGGAATTTCCTTATGTAATTAAACACAAGCAAGGAAAGTTGAATGTGGTGGCGGATGCCTTATCAAGAAGGCATTGTTTGATTTCTATGCTTGAAACTAAATTGCTTGATTTTAATCACATAAAGGAATTGTATGCAAGTGATCATGACTTCTCTAGTATTTTTGCTTTGTGTGAGAAAGCGGCTCATCAAGGATATTTTAGACATGATGGTTTCTTGTTCAAGGAAAAGAGATTATGTTCCTAAAAGCTCTTTGAGAGAACTTTTCATTTGGCAAGCTCATGAGAATAATTTGATGGGGCACTTTAGTGTGGACAAAACTTTGGCTATTTTATATGAACATTTCTTTTGGCCAAAACTGACGCATGATGTGCATAAGCTTATTTCTCAATGCATTACTTGTCATCAAGCTAAATCTAGATTAATGCCTCATGGTTTGTATACACCTTTGCCTATTCCTAACTCCCCTTGGGTTGACATTTCTATGGATTTTGTGCTTGGTCTTCCAAGATCCAAGAGGGGAAAGGATTCTATGTTTGTTGTTTTTGATAGGTTCTCAAAGATGGCACACTTCATACCTTGTCATAAGAGTGATGATGTTTGTGAAGTAGCTAATCTTTTCTTCAAAGAAGTGGTTAGACTACTTGGATTGCCAAGAATCATAGTGAATGATAAAACACAAAGTTCCTTAGCCACTTTTGGAAGACATTATGGGGTAAGCTTGGTACAAAACTCTTGTTTTCATCAACTTGTCACCCACAAACGGATGGCCAAACCAAGGTGGTTAATAGAACATTGGGAGAACTCCTTAGATGCTACATTAAGGGTAATTTGAGAACTTGGGAGGAGTGTGTACCTCACATTGAGTTTGCTTACAATAGAGTAGTTCACAAGACTACCTCTTTATCTCCTTTTGAAATTGTTTATGGCTTTAATCCTTTAACTCCTCTTGATTTATTGCCTTTACCTAACACTTCTTCTATGGTTAATCATGATGCTTTGTCTAAAGCTTCTTATGTTAGAAAGTTGCATGAACAAGTGAAGGCAAATGTGGAGAGAAAGATGGAACAATATGCAAAGCAAGCCAATAAGCACAAGAAGCAAATGATCTTTAATGAAGGAGATTTAGTGTGGCTTCATTTAAGAAAGGATAGATTTCCTCATGAAAGGAAATCCAAGCTCCAACCTAGAGGAGATAGACCTTTCAAGATTCTAAAGAGGATCAACAATAATGCTTACAAACTTGAATTGCCTAGTGAGTATGGTGTGAGTAATGTAACACCTGAAATTTTACAAGTAGAAAGATATTTGTATTGATTAATTGTTTAATATAAATCTTGAAAGCTGTAAAAGTTTTTTGCATGGGTATTTGTGCTTAAAAGGTGAAAGTCAAATTTTGTGGCTGAGATAAGCTATCCGTACACGCATAGTAAAAATGGTGGTGGCTATGGTGGCTGTTTGGTCACGCAAGTGGGCAACTATGGTGGCTGTGATAGCTGGCTGAATCAAATTGTTGGCAACTTGCCTCAATGCTTCGTCTATAAATAAGCCTGAAGCGGAAGAATGGTTTACTCTCACTTCTGGACGTGTTCTTCTTCTTTTTCTCTCTCTAAAAATCTTTGCACTAGAAATCTCTCTTCCACCTTCTGTACCACTTTAACTCTCAAAAATCACTGTAGCAGTGGCAGAAAATCCTCTCCTTTAAAGAGGAATTGGTGAACAAAGCATAATCCTTTCATTCCTCGTTGCTGGGAGAACTTGTGCTCGAACAAAAACTCACATTAAGTGTGAAAGAAAAGAATCCCTGTTGAGGTAAGGGGAGTTTATTGTGTTAATAATGATTTTTTGATATCATGGTTGGGTTAAAAGTGTGTATCTGTTATTTGATATGTTGCGTAAAATATATTGATGACATCTGTAAATGGTGTGAGGAAGACGAATACCGGGTTGGGTAAGTCGGGTGGAGTATGTTATATGCATATTAAAACACTGTTGTGTTGTGATGTCGGCTACCGAGATGCGTAGGCTGAGTTATATGTCCCTTGTGTTATGATGTCAGCTACCGGGATGGGTAGGCTGAGTTATATATCCCTTGTGTTGTGATGTTGGCTACCGGGATGGTTAGGCCGAGTTATATATCCCTTATGTTGTGATGTCGGCTACCGGGATGGGTAAGTCGAGTTATATATCCCTTGTGTTGTGATGTCAGCTACCGGGATGGGTAGATCAAGTTATATATCCCTTGTGTTGTGATGTCGGCTACCGGGATAGGTAGGCCGAGTTATATATCCCTTATGTTGTGATGTCTGCTACTGGGATGGGTAGGTCGAGTTATATATCCCTTGTGTTGTGATGTCGACTACCGAGATGGGTAGGCCGAGTTATATATATCCCCTCTGTTATGACGTCGGCTACCGGGATGGGTAGGCTGAGTTACATATCCCTTGTGATATGATGTCGGCTGCCGGTAAGGGTTGGTCGAGTTGCATGTGTCAAACCTTTGTTTGTGACATCGGCTATCTGGATGGATGGGTGGGCCGAGTTACATATATGTCAATCCCTTGAATTGTGATGTCGGCTACAAGGATAGGAATGCCGAGTTGAACGATTTACGTTCCATGCATGTGTGCATGGACGTAACTTAGTCTTTGTTAGTGGACGCTTGTATACCAGGTTCCTTACCTGGGGTGGCCTATTAGAACCACCGAGCTCAAGTTACTTCGTGAGAGGAAAAGAAAGAGCCACAAAGTTCATTACTCGGTAAAGCCCGTACCTTTTCTTTAGAAACTATCGAGTTCCTTACTCGGCAGAGCTTGTACTTTTCTTTAATGAATTACCTGGTTTCCTTAACTGGACAACCTTGTGCCCTCATCCGACCTTGTTCGGATTCTTACATCATTTGTATGGTTAGGTGCCAACCCAGATGCCTAATACTTCACTCCTATTCACTCGTTTGTAATGTTTGTGAATGACGTATGTGATTATGTTGAAGTTGGCCATTGTATTGGCTTGTGTTATTAAATGCATTGATACCATGGGGAAGGGTGTATGGCATTATGCTATCCGAGACGAGTTAAACCCGGACAGGGCCATACATTGATAGTGCCATGGTAATCTAAATGTGTTTGGATATACATAAATACCCACGGGGGTGTATAACATTATCCTAGCTAGGACAAGTTGATCCTGGGGCTGGGTCATACATTGATGGAACTGTGGTGATATTTTATGTGTTGACATGAGACGCCGCGACCGGGTGGTTAACCTTGCACAGACCACAGTCAGTGCATCAGTGTACCCGAGAATGGGTCAGTATATATGTATATGGGGGGCGTATGACGTTATCCTACCCGGGTCGAGTTGAGCATGGGCCTGGATCATACGTTGATAGAGCCCATGTACATACTTCATGCATAATGAAAATATGATGGTGGCAGTAAGGTACAGAGGTACTAGAGGAGCATCTCTATTTGGAACTCTCTTGTGACTTAGGGCTGATCACCATGCGGAGGGAGCGACTTGTGCACGACAGAATGACCTTGACGAGCTTCTGCATCATTTTCTTGAGAGAGGCTATTTCCATGAGGATGGTACCACATTGCATTGACTAAGAGATAAGTCTGGAACATGCATCATGACTAGTCATTTTAAGATGAATTGTGAAATGTGTTTGGACGGGTTGTCCATGGTTGAATGCGTGATAAAATATTTAAATATTGTTGTGATTTTTTTTAATATTCGAGTTGTCTTTTTATAACTGATGATATTTATTTAATTATTATTTTACATGATGGACTCACCTTTGCTTTGTTGTACCTTGTGGATTGGTACCTGTGATGATCGCGAACCATGTTTGTGTGAGCAGATGGATAGTAGTAGGAGACTGGAAAGATGACCTATGTTGGTTGGAGCCGTCAAGTAGTCGGGATGTAGATGGGCTAGATCCCGGGCTAGGGTTGTATTTTTTCTAGTTACACCCCGACATTTTGCTAGTTACACCCTGTCATTTAAATCCTTGTTTCTTTTGAGAATTTTGTACAATTCAGACTTGTTCATTTATAAATACTACCAACTTATGATTATTAATATACAAGTATTATGATGTATTGCACCTTTGTGTATTCGAGTTTTGATTTGTGATATTGATTATACTTACGAAAAATTTACTACTATTTTACTATTTTTTAAACAAACATAAAGGAATTTTTAGATATAAATTACCATTAAAAGAATAATTAAGAGTATGATACAGTAGCGACGAGGCGGGTTGTTACAAGTAATACTTTCAATGTTTGTGATCTTTCTTTGTATGATGTATGTACAAGTGAGGAGGCAAACTTGAGGACAAGTTCTTTCCAAGAAGGAGGGGACGATGGAGGTCCAAGACAAGCAAAAGGTCTAGAAGGAGAGCTTGAAGCACTTCCTTTGGTGAGCTTCAAAGGACCAATGACAAGAGCTAGGACTCAAGCACTTAAAGACCACATTCAAGCTAACTTGGGCAAGCATGAAGTTGCACACCAATTCAAGGATGACAAGAGTTGGATTTTAATGTCTCAAATCCAATTTAATTCAATAAATTCTAGCTTGTTAGAAGAAATTCAATAAAAACAATTGTAAATAGGTTGCTACTGTTTTAATCGATTATTTTAACCTTGTAATCAATTACAGCATTTCAATTGCAAATAGGAACAAGGTCTTACTGCTTTAATCGATTAAATGGCTAGTGTAATCGATTATTTCAGTTCTTGACTGCTTTAATCGATTACAAGAGCGAATTAATCGATTATTTCACTCTGAAACTGCAACTGCACATGTTTGGGAAGCCAAAGGTCACTTGGGAAAAGCTTGCACTTCAAGCCTCATTTAGGCTTCATTTCAATTTGCATTTTCCTTACATTTAGTGACATTTAGCTTGTAATTTCGTGGCCTATATAAGGTGCCAAAACTGAATGTAACTAACTTTTGGTTCATTAATATAATTTCTGAAAATTGTTGTGAGAGTTTCTCTCTTGTTCTTGTTTAAGAACTTCTTGAGTCTTATCAATGGCTTCCCATTGTTATTGAGGTGATTCTTCCTAGAATTATTGGAGAGCTTCTCCATGGTGTCTTCACCTTCATCCCTATCCTTTCTTCCATCTTCCATTGTTTGCAATTTAAACTTCTAAAACAACCACAATTTCAAGGAGTGCTGGAAGCTTGTGTGTTCTTAATGTTTGCTTGAAGATTGGGTTCTATTGCAAGGTAGATTTGGGAAAACTTAATGGCTATGGCTTCAGCTGTTACTTTACTAAGTGAGCTTGTCAGTCACCTATATATAAGTAGTAGAGTGGCGCAACAGAAGCATGTTCTTTCATCTTTTGCGCTTTTCTCTCCCCTTTTCTCTCTAACTTTCCACACCCTAAAACCACCCCCTTCAACCACTCTGAACCACCAAAGATCACTGATGGAGTGCCTTTAGTTAAATATTTTTTATCATTCTTAGTGGGCTTAATTGCTAATTGTTGCGTATTTTTGGATTTTAGGCTCACTTGACGTATCTATCTTGTATAGGACCTACAGAGCTCTACAAAACTCTGAATTGAGCGTTCTTGTATTCCTTGGAAAGATAACGAAAGGATCTACAAGTTTACCAGAAATAAGCCGAGGCCAATTCTGCCATTTAGAGGGTCATTTAAGGCTTTGAAGTCAGAACCACTGCACTTGTATTTTGGGCTGCGAGTTGGACTTTTATTTGTGTAAATAGCATAAATAATTAGAATTGATGGGTTGTTCATGACCCATTCTTTTCTTCAGACTTAGTCACTATATATTAGTAACATTAGGAGGAATTAATACTTTACATTTCATTTTGCAAAAAAACAGTTTTACATTTCTCTTTTTAAGTTTTTAGAATCAAAACACTTTCTCTTATTTTCTCTCAACTGTTCTTCCTTGTTCTTCATTTTCGTTTTCCCTTCTTCCATTTTCGTGCACTTATTTCATGGGGCTTTCATTGATGATGATCATGGAAGGCTAAATAATCAATCAATCCAAGGATCCAACCCAAGCAAGAGAAGAATTTGAGTTCTGGTTTGGTATTTCGAATTTTGTGTGAATGTTCACTTTGTTCTTCAATTGCTATTCTGCTTTCATGATTATGAATGCGTTTAGGATTGAAAGTGGATTAGGTTAAGGATTCATTTCCTAATTTTGAATATAAATCATAGATTAATTAGATGATATTTCAATTAGGGTTGTGGTTCAAATTAATTTAGGGGTTAATTCGATTGAACTGCTTCTAATGAAATTGAATGAACGTTCACAATAGGATGAATTTTTGAGAATGATGATGATTCGAATAGCTTGGTTTGGTGAATTTAATTGATGCTCTTTAATCTGTTTTACATTACTGGTTATCAATTTTGTTAGTTTCTACATTAATCTTTAATAGTAGTTTGTGTTTTTGCAATTTTTACTTCGTGCCTACAAACTGTTCAACAAAAATCCCTTTTACTGTTAGTAGTGAATTGAAGATAGAACCATATTGATAGTGTCTTTGAGTCGACCTAGGTTAATCCTGTGCTACAGAATTAGCGTAGTTTAATTGTTTTGAAGTGACACCACAAACGCTTATCAAAATTGGCACTGTTGCCGGGGACACGGTTTATTGTGTGCTAGCTTTAATTCACTGTAATTAGTTCATAGTAGTAGTAATATATATATATATATATATATATATATATATATATATATATATATATATATATAAAAGTTACATTCACTGCATATTTACATTTTGCTGCACAACCGCACTTTGTTACATAATTGCATGATTGTTCTTGTTCATTATGAAGTGTGGATGATGTAGTTTCATGTGTGCTGTAAAAAAAAACAGAGAAAAACAGGGAAAAACAGAGCAAAAAATAGAGTAGTAGGATGAGAATTTGTGTAGTGTAGTTGTGTTTGTAGTGTCATGTTGCTGTCCAGAATTTTTCAGACCTGTGCAGTTTTGCTTTACGATTTGTTTTCCAAAGTTTATCCCCCATTTTAAACAAAAGCAACCCATTTAAGGGTTGGGTCTGGGTTAAAATTGGCAAATTCGGCCTCTAAGTAGGAGTTTTGGACCAGTTTTTACAATTGTCGCAGAGGCATTCTGGTAATTTCACAGCAAACGATCTCAGAATGGGCTGAAATTTTACCAGAATGTGTGAAAAATTAATACATCAAGGTGACATGTGAAGGATGAACATGATCAAGAGGGTTCCAATTCGCGAAATTCCTTCATTTAGGCCATTTTTGAGGCGATTTTCTCTTTTCATGATTTTTAAAAATCACCAAAAAAATCACAAGAATCAATCATGATTTTTAGACATTCACTATTATTTTTCTAGATTTAAAAAAAAAATTAGGGAATTTTCCAATTTCTATTTCATTTCAGCATATATAGTGAGTAGTGTCCTGGTAGAGTAGTTGTTTGACATTTCTGTGTTGTCTGTGTTTATTGTTCCTTATGAGCTGAATTGTGTATGACTAGGTCCACATCAAGTGAATTACATGCATATGATCCTGAGATAGATAGGACATTTCACAGATTAAACAGACATAATATTAATTTAGATGACTTTGATAATGTAGTTTTAGACAGTAGCATAATGTCTTCTGGCTTTGATTCTGAATTTACTTCTAATCCTTATACTTCTGAACATCTTGATACAATGGATGATAACAACCTAACTCTTAAGGAATTGGCTACACCTGATGTTGTTTACCAACCTTGGTCTATTCAATATCCTGAGACTGAGGTCAGTTATGAGCTAAAATCCGGAAGGAGATTTGTGGTATAAGACAACTAGCTGGGGAGACATTGTATGAGTACTAGGAGAGATTCAATAAGCTGTGTGCTACATGCCCTCACCATCAAATCAGTGAGCAATTATTAATTCAGTATTTTTATGAAGGTTTGATGTTGATGGATAGGACTATGATAGATGCAGCTAGTGGAGGCACTTTGATGGACAAGACCCCTCTTGCTGCAAGGCAGTTGATTTCTAACATGGCAGCCAATTATCACCAATTTGGTACTAGAGGTGTTGCTACATCCAAGGCTGCAAATGAAGTTTCTGTTTCTATGGTTGCTGATAACCAGAGGTTGGAGAACAAATTGACAGAGTTGACATCCCTTGTGAGGCAGCTTGTTATTGGTCAACAACAGAATGTGATGGCAGCTAACCAACCAAGACCTTGTGGTATCTGCTGTGCCTGATCATCCAACAGATGCATGTCCCACTCTCTAAGAGACAGAACAAGCTGCTGAAGTTTCTGCCATGCAACCTGGACAACCATTTAGACCTCAACAATAGTATAATCCATACTCCAACACTTATAATCCTAGTTCGAGAGATCATCTGAATTTGAGGTATGGTCTTAGTCCACCACAACAGCAGCAGCCCTTCAGACCTTCATAGCAGCACTTCTATTCTGCCACCACCAAATACCAACCTCCCCCATTCAGACAACAGCCACAGTTCTAGCAACCTGCACCTACACCTGACAACCTGTGCAGACCAGTTCTGGACCTTCTTTGGAGGACTTGATGAAGCAAATGGCCACCACCAACTTTCAGTTTCAACAGAATGTTAGTGCCACCATCTAAGACCTCTAGACTCAGATTGGACAGTTAGCTACAACTGTCAACCAGATGCAGCAGCAAGGTTCTGGCAACATTCCAGAACAACCAGTGATTAATCCAAAGAGTGTGAATGCCATTACCTTGAGGAGTGGCAAGGAGCTTTTAGATTCAACAGTTGTTGGCGCTAAATCAGATTTTGCACCAAAGCATACTCCTCTAATTCCTCTACCTTTTCCTTCTAGATCCATTTCTGCAAAGAAAGTGGAACTTGATTCTGATTTGCTTGATATTTTCAGAAGGGTTGAAGTCAACATTCCCCTATTGGATGCCATCAAACAAATTCCGAAATATGTAAAGTTTTTGAAGGATTTGTGCACTTATAAGAGGAAGCTGAAGTGAGATGAGCAAGTGAAGATGGGCAGGAATGTATCTGCACTCATACAGGGCAAGATTGTTGATTCCATGCCACTATCCACCTTGCCACAGAAGTGCAAGGATCCTGGCACTTTCACTATTCCATGCACCATTGGAGGTATTACTTTTGCAGATGCATGTGTGATCCTGGGGCCTCCATTAATTTCATGCCCACATTAGTTTACAGATCACTACACCTTGGTGAGTTGAAACCCACTGGTGTTGTCATTCACTTGGCCAACAAGAGTGTTGCACTTCCACTTGGACATATTGAAGATGTGTTGGTACGAGTTAATAATTTCATTTTCCCTGAGGATTTTTATATTTTGGACATGGAGAATGAGTCTTCTAGTCATGGTTCCACATTAATCTTAGGAAGACCATTCTTGATGACAGCCAGGACCAAGATTGATGTGTATGCAGGAACTTTGTCCATGGAGTTTGGTGATGACGTTGTCCAGTTTAACATTTTTGAGGCCATGAGGCATCCTGTAGAGGAACATTCTATCCTTCTTGATATCATTGATGTTGCAGTAGATAGTGTAGATATTTCTGATTTACTTTCTGATTTTCTGATTTTGATCTTGGTTCTTGTAATTGTACCTGTGATGATTCTGTTGTTGCATGTAGTATTTGTGCAGAGATTTCCTCCGCACTTCACTCTGATTGTGTTGCAGGTACAGATACTATAATAACCAAGGTTAAATAAATAAAAGAAAAAGAAAGAAAAGTTTAAATTTTCTAAATTTCTGTCGAAAAAGCTTTAGCGACGGATTTGGCAACGACTGAATGCCACGCTAGTGGCGTAGGAGCCACGCTGGTGGCGTGGGACTCACGCTGGGGGCCTATAAAAGGACATTTTCGCGTTTTTGGACTTCAAAACTGCTTCCTCTTCTTCCTCTGAGCTTTTTCCTCCATTAATGAAGTGGAAAGCTTCATATATCCTCCATACTTGATCTAAACACTTGATAACCAACTAGGAAAGTGATTAGAACCTCTTGATAAGCTAGATTCCAGCTTCAATTTCTATAGAAAACCATCAATCGGAGAGATCCGGTTCTCTAGGGAACTTGGTAAAACTGAGTTTGGAAGGGAAAGAAGGCGATTCAAGGACGCCAGAGCTTGGAGAAGTAATCCTCCAACCTTCCTCAACTGTTTAGAGGTAAGAAACTCGAGTTTCTCCGATTGATTTGTGAAATTGTTCATGGGTGAATAGTGACCCATTTGTGATAGGGCTGGAATTAGGCTTGGATTCTTTAGAGAAGTATGCTCAGGAGGCTGTTTAGATGAATGTTAAGCTTTGAATCTTGAGTATTGATAAAGTTTAGTTTTTGCTCTGAGATATTTATGAGTAGGAAGAATGTTGGCTAAATGAAGGGTATTATGATATATATGGGCCTAGGTGTTGTTATAAAAGATGTTCAGGAGGCTAAATAAACGGTGAAAACGTGTTGGAATAACTGTTTTAGCCAAGTTGAATAATCATTGATATTTGGCCTGGATAAAGGAAATTGAACTGATTGGATTGACTTATGCAGAGTCTTTTGGAGACTCTAGTGCCTTGGTTAGGCCGAGTTAGATCCTGCTGAGGATTTGTGAGTCGCCTTTTAGGTGGCTAGTTCTGATAACTTTAAGATAGAAGACAAAGATGTCTAGATGAAAGGAATTGCGTTTCTTTTCTTTTAAATGGTTGAGAACCGTTATTTGATACTTGTTTGTGTTCCTTTGCATAGGGTGGGACACCAAGGGTGTCAGTGGCAGAGACCACAGTCTAGAGATTGGATAGGAGAGCACTGCCTTGTCAGGTAAGCTCTTTGTTCTTGGGAGTGTTTCCCACTGACTGTGTTCCACCATACTCCAAGGGAGTGATGGTTATTGTATATCATGACGCATGTGTGTTGAGATTGTGGATTAATGTTTGATTGAGAACATTTATGATGAACACTATAATAGTGTACTGTATTATTGAGAACCTGTATGATAATATATATATATATATATATATATATATATGTATGCATTGTTCTGTGCTTTATGGATGATTGTGTGCTGAATAGATCTTCTGGCCAGTAGATAGATATGGACCTCCCTAGGAGTAGAGCGCACCTCCTCCTAGTTTGGTTTGCTCACGTAAAGGGTGATG
>QARZ01040057.1:0-44634 GCA_013407115.1 Glycine latifolia | reverse complement strand
TTTTTTTCCACAGCCCTAGCTATTTATACTCATTTATTTCAGTTATGTTTTAAGTGATTTAGTTTGGTTGTAACTGAATTAGGATTTAGTTTGGTTGGAATTTAACTAGGTAATTATTACCTTAGAAGATATTATGACTTAAGCCTTATCTTGACTTGATTTTTCTTGGTCAAGATTCCATTTAATCCTTGACTTGGGGGCAGCTGGCCTATGCACGTGGAAAGGCTTATTCAAGAGGAAAAATTTGATTGGTTTAATGCTTGCTTTCCACCTTGAAGGGCCACCTAGAAAGGTTGATTCAAAAAGCTTATCTTCATTGACTTACCATTGACTTTGGTTTACCAAACTTTTCTTCCTATTAGTTCACTTAGCTATGCCTATTCTATGGCTTTTGCACGTGAATCCACTTCTGGATAGTCCCTATTTGAGCTGAATATTTGATTCCTTGGGCCAAAATTTCAAGAGTTGCAAGTTTTACTCAATCCAAATGGTCCAAAGGGCTATAAGCACTCAACCAGATAGGGTTCACTCATTATTTATTCTGTACAAACTTACTAATCCAAAAATTCTCATTTTCTAGTATGTTAAACTAGACTTCCTAAGATTTCGAAAAAAGTATCACATGCCTTATTTGGAGTTATAAAACTCGAGATATAGAATTTTTAATCTATACTTCCAAAGCTGCCAGCGAATTTAACTTAGGACAATGACATCCCTTAGTGTTTTTGTTATTGCAAACAGTAGTCAATCTAGATTGGTCTGAAATTTTAATATGTTGTAGTAGACATATAGATCTTTAATTCCATATATCATACACTTAATTTGAATAAGAATTGAGAGAGAAATAAATTTTGTAATTCGGGTGGCAGATATGGAAATTTTGGGCAGCTTATGTTCAAATAAAATTTATCTTATTCTTCTTGTATCCAATTATCATCACACTTCCATAATTCAATCATAAATATATCTCATAATATAATTTTGAGGATGTTACACATATGTATGTATACAAAGCATAATTTAATTACAGGTACAGAAGACGATGTCCAAAATATATCAAGTGTTTTACAAATGAAGTAAGGAATTAAACGTCGGGGTGCAATTAGCAAAACATGGGTATGACTATCAAAACAAGGGGTACACCTAGCAAGACATGACCCCTACCCGGGATCTATTACATTGATATCCCGACAACTCGGTGGCTCCAACCAAAAGTTGTCATCTTCCTGGTCACCTACTACTGTCTGTCTGCTTACACGAACCGGGTTCGCAATCATCACAGGTACCAAACCACATGGCACAACAAAGCAAGGGTGAATTCATCATATAAAATAACAAGCAAAAGATAATATCAGTTTAAGGAAGACAATCTAAGCGTCACGTAATCACCACAAAGTCCAGATATATCAACACGCAACCAACAAGAACACACATCCAGGAACATTCCACAAGTCAACTTAAAATGCCTAGCATGATACATGCTTCTGACTCAACCCTCAGCAATGCAATGTGGTACCATCCTAGAAATAGGCCAAATCCATGGTTCAAATGATAGTTGTAGTTAACGTCAGGGTCACTCTGTCGTGCACCAAGACTCACCCCCCCATGGTGATCAGCCAAATGGGTGTCATAAGGATCTCCCTACAGATGTGGCCCCCCAGTACTTCTCGTGCTATTACAATCAATCATCCTATTTCCGTTATGCAAATGAAGAATGTCTCTCATGGGCACCATCAACGTATGGCCCGACACAGGAACAACCACGGCCTGGCTAGGATCTCCATACACCTCCCATGTACATATATACTGCCCCAAACGAAGGCCTCCCAAACACGGGCTACAAATGTTGTATGTCTCTCATGGGCACCATCAACGTATGGCCTAGTACAGGAACAACCCGTCCTGGCTAGGATCTCCATACACCTCCCATGTACATACATACCGCCCCAAACGAGGGCCTCACTGATGTACTGACCGTGGTCCTTGCAAGGTTCACACTCGGTCCTAGCATCCCACGTGTCTATACATAGCCTCTCACCATGGCTCCATCAAGGTACAAAACATCTGAAGCCATCACATAGGCTGACCTCAACGTAATCACACACATCATTCATGAACACTATAAACAAGTGAAAAAGTGTGAAGCATTGGGTGTCCGGGTAGGCACCTAACTATATTAACCCGAGATAAGAATCCGAACAGAGTCGGACGAAGGCGGATAAGATCGGTCAAGGTCGGCAAAGGTCGGTAAAAAGTGGTTAAAAATGGGTAAAGGTTGGACAAGAGTGGACGAGGTTGGAAGAGGTCGGTCAAAGTCGGACAAAGGCGGCCAAGGATTCAAGGGCTTGAACTTAACAATTTTTAAAGAGAATCGCCCAACCAAGTAAAGGACTCGATGACTCTTTTCCCGAGAAGGCACGAGCTCACCCGAGTTAGGGAACCCGGTAGTTCACTCTCTCTCGAAGCAAACTTGAGCTCGACAGCTCTAAGGTATCATCCCGAGTAAGGAACTCGGTATGCCGACGTCCGCCAACAAGGACTGTCACGTTCTGGATGCACACATGCATGCTACGTAACCTGCTTAACGTGGTCTACCCATCCCGGTAGCTGACATAAAAAACACAAGGGGATGATGCTTATGTGTAACACGGCCAACCCATCCCGGTACCCGACATCACCAAGGTCTAACACATGTATATAACTCGGCCAACCCTACTCGGTACTCAGCACTTTCACGAACACTTCTGCAAAGTGTCTTGGGAGCTTTTTAGCATCAAAAATGCCAACTTCACACACATGCACGGGGAGTTCTTACAACATCAACTCTCCCCTTCCAGAATACCATCAAACACCACACCAAAACATCAACACAAAACACCAATCAATGAACATAAAGCGTAACTCGTTCCATTCATTCAAAGGCACAACTTTCTGGAAAATAACACACACTCGGGCATGCATTATCGCCATGGTTGGACTCCCTGGTCCTCAACCATATTACCTGAAACTTTTATCAAACATAATAAACTCCCCTTACCTAACCAGGAGTCCGTTCACGAGCTTCACGGCCTCTTGTCCTAAGCTTCTGTTCTGACCACGAAGTCCTTCTTGGCGTCGAGATTTTGTGGCAGTGACGGTGAGATGAAGGTGAAGCAAAAATGTTGAGGGAGAGAGGTTTCTGGGTGAGTAAGCTTGGGAGAAAAGAAGAGAAAATGCAAAGGAGAAGAATGGGAGAAAATCACGCTTCCACTACACACTCCTACTTAAGTACTCAGCTGGCAGGGTAGGTTTGCCTTTCGTGCAAACACAGCAACCGTCGGTCAAAAAGGACAGCTATCACCCACTCACACGTATACCAAGGCAAGGGCACTCAAAATAGTAATTATCATATATATAATAAAACATGTAATTAACCACCATAACACACACATAAACGTCCAGATTAGCAACTTATAATCCAGGGTGTTACACTGTCTCTGTTGTGTAGCCCAACTTTTTGTCTTCTAAGCCTCTATTTATAATTAGGTCATCAAATCTATACAAAATCTCCCAAACTCGTGCAACAGAAAGCTTTATCTTGAAGTCACATGTCGCTAGCTCTAATGGCGCCACATCTCACGCCAATCGCGTGAGATGATAGTGAAAAATGCTCATTTTTAAGTTCTTAGCGCGGATGGCGCGAACCATGGCACGGGTGGCACGAGATCACAATGAAGATTTGCCTTGTTTTAGGTCTGTGGCGCGACTGGCGTCTATTCTCACGCCACTGGCGTGAGATGGCAATGAATATTGCCCTCTTTTAATTCCTTGGCGCGAATGGCGCCAAACGTGGCGCTGATGGTGTGAAACTCCAGAAGATTCAACATCTTCTTGATCCTGCTTTCTTCTCTTTTCTTCTTACTTTCTGCTACAAAAATGCATAGAATGAGAAATAGTTTGCTTGAACATAAAATTAATCAAAACATCTACAATTGAGGTTAAATAATGTTCAATTATGATCGATTCTTGCTTCTTTTAACTTGAAAAACAATATATGCTAGACGCATACCAAATAATTCCCAGATTTAGATATTGATGTCCTCAGCAATAAACAAAATTTCACAATGGGAAGCAAGGATCAATTAATTAACCAGAATATTAGATAAACAATCTCAGAATTAATATGTTAAACATGACTGATTTTCATATCAAAACTTCAACCATACTTTTCAATTCCATCAATTATGAGAATCTAACTTGAATACCCTCACCCAGATATATCATTCACTCATCACTCAAGTGTTTGGGGTATTATCATAACCTCTCAATCCATCACAGCCATAGTACTGCCATAGGCTTGATAATATTCTCAAGTTCCTAAAAATGAGAAACATGAATGCATGCATAAAATGATCAAAAGGTCTTTATGGGATTGTAACTTGGCCTAGCTTAGGGTTAGGAATATTTGGAAAGTAGCTAACAGTGATTGAGATTGGAACACTGATATTCCTTAACTTCATTCAATTGTCACTTGGATTTTTGCTCCACTACTTTATTTTTATTCATACTTTCAATTCCTTTCTCCTCTTTTCTTCTCATTGCATTTCTTTCTTTTTCTTTTCCTCTTTTGAACTTACTTTTAAATCATTTTATTCTTTCCTTCAACTTTTAGTAGAGCTCACCTTAATCTATTCTTCTTTTTCTGTCACCACATAATCATTCCAATCTCAATTAAGGTAAGTCAATGAATATGGATAAACAATTCATCAGGTAGTTGAATGGAAAAGTCTCAAGCTCAACAGGGTTAGCAATGGAAAATTTTTTAGGTAGGCTAATTTGGCCATGGCTAAATGAACAAAATGCCTTTATCATGTCAACATAAGAATGCATTATAGAGAAACAAATCAAGTTCTAGAGCACTACCGCCATGAGGTCTCTCTCAACAAAATTTCTGTATAGGCCAATCCTCACAAGTTATGGTATCAAGCTAGACTCTTTTGATTTCATACCAAGCATAGTTTCTATTTCATTATGTAATTCAGACACAAAAACAATCTTAATTTCCAATCATGTTCTACACAATATTATGCTCTGATTTCTATCACACATGCTTCCTAAAAGTCAATATAATTTACTACTAAGTTGACAACTCTAAATCTGAGACATGACATGTTCTAGAAGTTTATTGAACCTAATTACTAAGACTGAAACATTGAATTTACAAATAAACCTAACACTTAAACACTAATTTAATTTAAATGCTTTGTTAGACTTCATTTGTTTCTCTGAATGTGATTCTTCAAATAACGCGTATGCGCCCCATAATTCCCAGATTTAGAACATTGTTGTCCCCAGCAATAAACTAAAAGAAATTTATGCGCTAATAAAACATTCACACATATGTGCCTTATTTGAAGAATCACCATCACAAACATTGAACATCGATCTAAAAAAAATCAACACAAATATAATATAAACCAAACTAAGTTTACTTAAATCAAACCAAATGTACCATAAGCAAAGCAAAGCATTAAATTGTACATAGTTTAAAGAAAATAAAATAACTGAAAATTAAAAAACAAACGAAATTGTAAATAAAACTAGAAATTGTCCACGATGATAAATCTTCACTCCTCGGCCTCCATGGTATCATCATCAGCACCTTGGGATGGTGCAAAGTGCTCCGCTGCTAGCTCAGTAGGAATAGAAAGTCCTAGAGAAGTGTTTGCTGCTGCTGGTGCTGATGAATAATATGCTAATGGTGGCTGATATGTCGGTGGAACTAGTAGGTAATGAGGCTGGTACGCAGTGTAACCAATAGTCAGATGCCTGCATATATCTTCCATCATGCAAGTCTAATATGCTCCTTGGATATTTTTAATATCACTTTGAATAATCAGCCTATCCAACTGGGCCTACATCTGTAAATAACTCAGGGTGTAACGCCTCGTTTTACTATCTTGTATTTTATTGATTTTGAATGAAAATTTCTTCTCTACTTGCTTTAAAATTATCTTAGTTATAAACTTCACGGAAAATTCTTTTCTTCTTGCTTAAAATAATTCATGGGAAAGGTATTAACTATCAATATTGTAAACGTGTTCGTTCGAAGTTCAAAATAATAAAATACAGTCCAGAATACAATCCAACATAATATATAGACTGATCTAAAGTCTAGTACAATTTACACATCATAAGGACAATTACAAAAGATAAGCCATTAAAGTATCTTCATCATCTCTTCTTCTCAACCATCTGCTGCTATGCTTTACTGTTCCCCTGCTCGCCCAAATAAATTGAGGTCATCGCAGGTGTCAACCACAGACACAAAGCATAGGGTAAGTTTATGATAAACATAGTTTAAATAAAAGAATATATCCATAAATGACCATAATAACATTCATAAGACAAGATGCATGATAGATGCATGATTCTTTATTTAGATGATGCATGAATTTCTCAACATCTTCTCAAATGGTACCATAGTCAAGATAGCCCCACCCTCTCTCAGTGGTACGAACTTATCCATTCAGTCAGGGTAGCCCAGTGTCGCGATAGGAAGGTCACCTCCATCCATGTGATCATCATGGTGGTGTGGTCCTCACTGTCTCAACTACCCCCCAACTCAGATTCCTCTTGTCTGAACGCATGGACTCAGTTAAGCTATCTGACACACCTCCTCTTGAGGTAAATCACACGGTTTAACCCCCGCCAGGTATATGCATGCATGAATGATTCTCTTTTATCTCATATTTTCTCTTTAATATTACTCTTCACTTTATATCTCATATGCGTCAAAGTTCAATATATTTGCAAACTCATGGAATATGCTTATTAAACAACATATATACCTTCTTCCAACAATCACATAAAACTGTATAAAAGCACTCAAGCATACAATCATAGTTCAACTTCATAAATTTTTCAAAGACAAGGCATAAAACTCAAGCACTTATTCAAACAAACAATTCTTAAACTATCTTTATCACAAAGCTTCAAAAGACATCTTGAAACCCACAAGTAGTCATAACACACTCAATAACCCAAGGATTCTAACACTTCCATCATCTTTGTCTCTTGAAAAATTTCATCAAACACATGTTAGGCAAGCTTGGCTTTATAGATTACTTTAAAGAAAGCTATACTTTAACTATATTTAACATTAATTTTTATAAAGTTCAATATGATAGGCATGCTTTCAACATAATTCTAGCATAAAGTAGACATACTCAAGGATTTATAGAACAATATATAAACACCCAAATTTTAGTACAACATTCCATTATGTAACTACTATTCAAATCAACTATTTTTTTAAAGATAGTCATACTACATATAGCTTCAAGTTATTTCTTCAAATAATCATTCATTAAGCTAAAACCAAGTCACTTATTCAAATAATCATTCATTTAACAATCTTTATCTCTTTAAGGCATTTCATCGAACACATAATATGCAAGGCTTAGTTTCTTATGAAAACAATTAAGAATCTTAACATAATTAATATTCAAACTTTATTTATCATAAACTTCCCATACCTTGCCTTCTTTAAAATTTTGGACAGCCTTGCTCCTAGTATTCCCTAGCCCTTCACGTGGAATATTAAGTTGATGGGCCTTTGTTTTTGTTTCAAGTAAAAGGTGACAAAGGTGGAATATTGGAAAGTGATGGAATGAAAGTGATGTGGAGTGAAATTTTGCACGTATGCTTGCCTTCCATCAGCCCATGTTTTCGGTCCTCACATCCTTTATATAGGGTTTTGCTACAAAAATCTCCTTAGTTCATTATCACCTTACTTTACAAATGGACCAATGGCATGTATCCTAACTTTTCCACCATCCAAGTGTCCTTTATCTTGATTTTTCTCAAGGCTTCTCCATTCTTCTTGATAGTACACGTGCCATAGCTTGGCTTGGAGAGCAAGCTTCACCAATTTCCTTCTTTTTCACGTGGAGTAGCCTAATTTAGGGAGATTTTGTGCTTTTCTTCATTCTTGAATTTTCCCCAAAACCCGTTTTAGTAAAATACTGATTCTGGATTCGTTAACCGTGGGATCTCCTTAAAATTTTAAAGCCACATTCCTATCTCACATATGTAACTTTTAACCATTGGGATTGTTGAAATAATGTCTAGAACTATCCACGTGTTCTGCCAAAGGGACAAGATAAGATTTTTGCTTTTTAAGAAAAATCTACTTAAACTAAATCTACACCATACAAATGTCTTGACACTTGTTCGATTCATGAAGCCTTCTCTTAATCTTCTTCCAAGTGTCCCTTTGAGTTGGCAAAATCATGAAGCTTCACTATTATTCTCCAAGCTTCACATAAATGTTTGAGGAAAAATCTTCATCATGTGCCTTACAAGTGTCCTAACACTTGTATTCATCACATGGCTTACTTTTATAAGTGGTTTTCATGAATATTCTCTTCCTTTCTACATGGTTCTTACACGTGCTCTTCACACCTAAGGATGGGAACATAAGTTTTTCTTCCTTTTATACCATTGGATGCTTAAGAAAAACCTAATTCCACTTATGGTTTCCTGTCATAACTATTTTGATAATCCGCTATCTAAGAGTATTCGGTATTTCCATATCTGTATTTCCATCAAGTTCTCACAGAATCCCTAAGAATATCTGATCATTTTTGGCCTGAAGGCATTATGGTAAATTCATCCTTCATCCTAGGGCATAATTGTCATTTCCATCATAGAAATATCTATTCAAGATATCTAAGGGTATTCTTGTCATTTTCAAAATATCCAAGGGCATTTATGTAAGTTTTCACCTTAAAATATCTTTCTAAAATATCTAGGGGCACTTTTGTAATTCTTAAAAATATCCAAGGGCATTATCGTCATTTTGTCCTCAAGGATATTTCTGTCATTTCTAATTTACGGAAAGGGTAATATGGTCATTTCTCTTTAAATATTTCCGTAATGTCTCCAATTGATATTTCACTCTAGTCTTTCAAATATAGAGCATCAAATCCCAATATGTGCATTAATTATGCAAGAATAATTCTTATAATGCTTTGGCTATAGTTATGGAAATTTTTGGGGTGTTACACGGGGAGTCCTCATAAATCAACTCATGACGTGGTACCCTAACAATGGCAGAAGATGATGCTTGTGGTGGTGCTTGGAACTCTAGTTGAGGTCCCTCAACATCAGCATGTGGTGCTCCTCTGGGACTCCTAATAGTAATTTCTCCTGCTGAAAGCTTCGAGGCTTGAATAATCTATTCTTGCCAAGCATTTTCCACTACATCCAAATTAGTCTTGTGTGTCATGAAAGATTCTATTTTAACATCCTTTGGCTCCTCTTTCAGTATTTCCAGACCTACCTTCATGCACAAATGAGAGATAAGAGAAGAATGAGCAAGCAGAGATTTACTATTACCGTCTCGAATCATGTGAAGGATCCTTTCGGACAAGACCCTAGCAATGTTGAGTTTCTCATCCCTCATCAAGACGTACAGTAAAATGGCTCATTCAACATTCACATCTGTCAAATTTGTAGAAGGAATGACATTGTGATTATTAAACTAATGCCAAAACTCTGCCTCGCCAGTCAGATCCTGTTTTTTTAGTTTTTCCAGAACATAAGACATGCCAGATTTGGTCTTCCAATATGTATATAAACAAGTGATGCCTCGTCGGATCTCATCTGCAAGTTGAGGGATGTCATCTTGAAACAGATTTTTGCTAGTAATAGGCTACATCTTGTTGAACGTTCTAAAAAAATAACAACGATCTATGCTCCTGTGAGATGTCTAAAGGAAGTCTTGAATGGTCATGTAGTCGAAAGGGACTTTGACTCCCCTCACCCAACTAACTTTCCTTTCGTCCACAGTCTCCCTGTCCACATTAGCTAGAAACTCCTTAAGAATTGCACTAGAACTTGGCTCAACATAACTCACCAATTTGTGCCAGTTTCTCCTGTTAATCACCTCCAAGATAGGTGAATCATCGGGTAAGGATTCCCAAGCAATCCTTTTCTCAGGAATAATTTTCTTTGGTGCATACCAATTCTCAAACCTTTGCTAATTCTCGAGCGAACAGAATCTAGTCTCATTGAACTCCGGAGTTCTGGCCCTTTTGCTGCCCGACACAGCAGTGCTTTTCTTCTTACTCTTTTCTACTTGCTTGCCCTGAAACTCAGAAAATTCCCAATACATATGTATGATGAATATAAAATCAGCAATCAAAATAATCAATTCCCAAATTGCATAATGTTATATCCCTAATAATTTCATTGTTATAGGATTAGCAAATAATTTCGCATTCAGGCACAAACAAGAATCTGTAATCATTCTACAATCACATCTAAGGAATTAAATATAGCAATTAAACAATGGAAATCCTAATTAAAAATTTTGCATTAGTCCACAGTATAAGAATACTCTCATAATTCCCAGATTTAATCTCTTCACTATCCCCAAAATAATTCTCCAAATACAATCATTATTATAGAAACCAATTCATCAATTTCTCAATGAGATATCAAATTTAATTCATAGAATAAATATGCTAACCTAGTTCCCAGATTTAGTTTAGCCATAATGGTTCAATTTCAAATCTAAATATTTTAATCATTGATAATTAGTTTTCTATGGCAATCAATAACATGACTAAGCAAACAAGTCCATCAAAATCCCATTAAACTCAGAACCCAAAAATATGATAATTTGCAGCTGGCGCCAGTAACGCCATAAACCACGCTAATCGCGTGGGCTGCACTTTCATGAACATTTTTTAAACACCAGCCAGCGCCAATGGCGCTAGCCTAAGCGCGGATAGCGCGACCTGCAATTCTACCCTACATCTCATAAACCAGTTTAAACCCCAAACCTAAACAGCATATTCATAACCCATCCTAAAACAATATATCCAATACTCTTCTTGCCAAAACCTGTACAATAGTAATCATAAGAAGAATAAAACTCACCTTGTCACCAACCATTGAGAGATGAGAATGTGACTAGAAAAATGAGTGTTTCTTTCAAAAGATGAATAGAATGAATAGAAAATACTGAATGTACGTTTTAGAGTGATGTGTGAGGAATAGAATAGATGAATGGTGTGAAAGAGTCAGAAATGAAATAGATTTATAAAAGGTTTGAGTTAATGGAAGTTAATGGTGGTTAATGGGTTGTAACGTTTGAAATTGAAGAGTTATGGCTGCTGAAGAAGAGAAATGAAAAGAGGTAAGTGTAACATCCCAAAAATTTGATTATGTCAATTATAGATAAAAAGAGAAATTACAAAAATGTTTGAAAACGATTGACCATATTACCCTTTCCTTGAAGAGGAAATTACCAAAATAGCCTTAAGGTGAAAATTACCAAAATACCCTTAGATATTTTGGTTAGATATTTTGAAGTAGAAATTACAATTATACCCCTGGAGTAAGTGGCAAATTACCAAAATGTCCCTAGATATTTTGATTAGATATTTTGTAGAGACTTGAAGAAATTACAGAAATACCCCTACGATGTATAGACTTATTTAATAAAATGGTTTAGTAATTTTGATGGTCAGAAGTAGAACGGACCAATCAGAATTAAGATAAAGCAGTGTTGTACGTAAAGCCTATGTAGCACTCTGGATAGACTATTTGTGAGCTATTTGTACTGTAACTGAAGATAGTTTCTGGAAATCTCTAGTGTTTTATTATTTAATCTTATCATTTAGGTAGAAGAGTTCAATTTGAACTTCCTTTTCAGGAATGCCATGTGTGAAGTCATGTTGGAATTGAATTCTTCCTCTTCATGAAAGGTGACATATGGACACAAGGAGAACCACACAATTTTATTTTCTTTTAAAAGGAAATGAAACATGATGTAGAAGGAGGAAAGGAAGATAAAAATCTTCCCCTTGGCTAAAGCAAAGTCCACGTGAAAAAGGGAAGAAAAAGGCCAAGAAGTCATGCTTTGGACAATATTTATGCAAGCTAACATGAAAAGAAGCAAAACTTCACTTCCTTCCCTTGTGGTCACGCAAAAAAACAAGAAAAAGGGAGAAACTTCATGACATTTGACAAGTGGAGGGACACTTGTAAAAAGTAGCCAAGTGGTGGGACACTTGTAAAGAAAGTCACCATGGCTTAGAAGATTTTTATAAAGGATAGAAGATAATTAGGAAAACCATTATGAGCTTAGTTAGGATGGAATGGAATAAGATGAAACTAAATTCTAATGAAACCAAATGGGAGTAACTAGCTAGAAAGGGTAGAAATGTTCTTAAATATTTTATTATTTTCCAAACTCTATATAAAGGGAGGAAGGCCTTAAATGGAAGTCACTTTCAAGACTCCATTTCTACAACAACTCACATGAATCTTTCCCTCCCATCTCTTTCATTTCACTTTCATTCTTTCCTTTTCAAGACATGATATCTCTCCCTCAAACTTACGGCCAATTGCATTTTCTCTCTTCACTTTGCTTTCTCACTTCCTTCTTGATATAAAAACCATAGTCCTTCACTTCTATTGCCTTCTTCACCTTTCCAAAGAATCAAATACTAGACAAGCCTTTCATTCTTTCAATAACTTGAGGTGCAGCCAAATACTTGGGGGAATTGGAAGCAAACTTGTTTGAGGTAGGTGAAAGTTAGGTTTATTTATCATTTGATTCTTGAGATTATTCGTATGGCTGTAAGCTGAATTTTGGACTATTTTGAGTTATAAAACCGAATCATATGTAGTAAGAAATCTTGTTGTTATGATGTTTTTTTTGTTATGATTTTCTTTTGTGATGATGAAATCTTGATGTTTTGTGGAATAATTGTATGACATGAGTTATGTAGCTTTGCATGTCATTGAGCATGCCATGTGCATTAAGAAAGATAAAAAGATAAGACCTGAAGGATGATACGGTTAAGCCGAGCACGACCCTGATGGTGCCTAAACGGTGATACGGTTAAGCCGAGCATGACCCTGAGGGAAAGACTAAAGAAAGATAATACCTGAAGGGTGATACAGTTAAGCTGAGCACGACCCTGATGGTACCCAATGGGTGATACAGTTAAGCCGAGCATGACCCTGCGGGAAAGACATATTGACCCAAGGGTGATACAGTTGAGCTGAGCACGACCCTACGGGAGCAACCTAAGTCTAGTAATGAGCTCATTGTCTAGTTTAGGGTATTAAAGAGGAAAATAACAAGGGTAAGCTATGCATTGACCTCATTGAAAATGATGCTTGCAATAATTATGAATTATGAGATTATTTTTAAATGTTTGTGAATAAAATGAATCTACTTTGGGTTATATGTTTATGAAATTAAAAATCAACTATAATTGTTCACATGTTTTCTTAATAAACCGAAGTAGCTGGAATGATGACAATGACATTGTATGATAAGTAAATTTTCACCTACTGGGAATTCTTTGGAATTCTCACTGTTTTAGTATGTTCTCGTGTCATTCCAGACAGGTAAATCGAAAGGAGGAGTTACAAAGTGAGGACAAGTTGGAAGATTTCTTTTAATGTTACGGACTTGTAGTATTTTGTTATATGCTTTGTAATATATGGACATTACTATTATTGTAGGGAATATTATTTACAAGTTATTACTAAGTTGTAATTTACTAAAGAGACCAAAAAGTCTCTACAGGCTCTATATAAGCGTAATTTTCTAAGATTGAGATAAGTTTTTCTCAATCGATTTTGGTTAAAAATTTTACATTAGAAAAGTTAACATCTTCTAGTTACTTATTATGACCTAGGCATAATATAGTAATCGGAAGGATGTTACAGTAAGCGATTAGGGTTTCAAAGTTTTAAATTTAAAAATTAGTGTTCCAAAAAAAATATATTTACCAAGTTAAAGATTGCGGGTTTCTTATTAAACCAGCTAGGTTTCAAAACAATGTTGGGATCACGAGGAGAGGCTAGAATTTGTGGTTGTGGAAGTACAAGAGCTGGTGGAAGTGGAATCCGGGTTCACAACAGTGTCGGGTTACCTAGTAAAGAGGCGTTCTACAACACACTGTCGGGTTCCCTTGTAATGCCGGGATCCCTTTGCAAAATGGCGGATTCCCTAGCAATGCCGAGTTCCTCACCAAAGTCGTGTTCCACCATGATGTCGGGATCCACAACAAGGTCGGGGTCCCTAGCACTGCAGTGTTCCCAAACAAAGCCAGGTTCCCTACAATGGCGGTTCAACAACATGTCGGGATCCACATGATGTCGGGATCCAAATGATTGTCGAAATCCTAGCAATGCTGGATTCCACAACACAGCCGGGTTCCTACTCTTCTAGTTCCCCCAAGATGCCGGTTTCCCTTCAATTTCTAATGCCCAACCCGGCTTTATACTTTATGTCTCCTTTATGCTACCCGGCTGCCAGGCTCAACCTAAGTTGAGTGTGGTGAATGCCTAGCTAATGACCTAACCCGGCTTAACCTGCCCGGGATTAACAAAGTGTTTGCACTGCTAGGAATATTGGGCTTTTCACGCTAATTGTGCCATGTCTCATGCTACTCGTGTGTGACTGCAGTGAAGAATTTATCAAATTTAAACCTATGGCGCGGATGGCGCCAATACTCACGTGATCAGGGCGACTTGACAGAGAAATTGTATCCTACTTAATGCTTATGATGCCATTGGCGCCACTGACCACGCGAGTAGCGCTAGGTTGCAAAAATGCTTTTCCAATTTTTATTTGTTTTACCAAAGAAGATGTTTAACATTAACTAATTACTAATCAAATTAAATACAATAAATTTAAATAAACTACAAGTAAAAACAATCAAATAACATAAACTAAAACAAAATAACTAAAGTAACAAAATTAAATAAAATAACTAAAAGAAAATCAACAATAAACCTAAAAATCTTGGATTGCCTTCCAAGTAGCGCTTGTTTAACGTCACTTAGCTTTGACGCAAAATCTTCAAGTTTCAGGTGAAATTAGTGGTATAGAAACAGTGTTCCTATCCACTTTCCCTCCATAATATAATTTTAACCTACATTCATTAACTTTAAAAGGTCTCTCAACATCTAGAGGGAAAATCTCAACAGTCCCATAGGGAAACACCTTCTTTACTACAAATGAACCAGACCAACATGATTTGAGTTTACCTGGAAACAACCTCAATCGAGAATTGTATAACAATACCTGCTGTCCTGGCTTAAACTCCTTTGGATGGATCTTTTTATCATGCCATCGCTTGGTCTTTTCCTTGTAAATTCTAGCATTCTCATAGGCTACACATCTAAACTCATCAAGTTCATTCAGTTGTAATAATCATTTTTCAGTAGCTTTAGAGAGTTCAAAATTTAAAAACTTAGTGGCCCACAATTCTTTATGTTCTAACTCAATAGGGAGATGACAAGACTTACCGTACACCAGTTGGAATGGTGACATACCTATTAGGGTTTTGAAAGCTGTTCTGTATGCCCAAAGTGCATCCTAAAGCTTCAATGCCCAATCCTTCCTAGCATTCCCCACTGTTTTCTCCAATATTCTCTTCAGCTCTCTGTTGGAAATCTCCACTTGCCCACTCATCTGAGGATAATAAGGTGTAGCTCTTCTGTGTCTAACTCCATATTTATTAAGCAAGTCTTCAAACTGCTTGTTGCAAAAATGCGTGCCTCCATCACTGATGATAGCTTGAGGAACTCCAAATCGGGTGAATATATTCTTTCTCAAGAAAGAAACAACCACCTTCGCATCATTGGTAGGCAAGGCATTAGCTTCCACCCACTTAGACACATAATCCACAGCAACCAAGATGTATTGGTTGGAATATGACTTAGGAAAGGGTCCCATAAAGTCAATTCCCCAAACATCGAATAACTCTACCTCTTGGATATTATTGAGTGGCATTTCATCCTTATGAGATATGTTTCCGGTTCTCTGACATTTATCACACTTCTCCATAAAGTCTCGTGCATCTTTGAAGAATGTAGGCCAGTAATAACCATTTTTCAATACTTTATGTGCTGTCCTATTAGCTCCAAAGTGTCCTCCATAATCAGAAGAATGACAATGCCAAAAAATCTTAGGCACCTCAGTCTCAGTTGCACATCTGCGAATAATATCGTAAGTACATTGAAAATAAAGGAATGGGTTATCCCAGTAGTACCTCCTTGCATCATGGAAAATTTTCTTTTTTTGCTGCCAAGTAAGATCTTCAGGCATTGCTCCCACAGCCTTGTAATTTGCCATCTCTGCAAACCATGGGCCAAGCTAAACTGCCATCACTTGCTCATCAGGAAAGGACTCATTAATTTCTTTTTCTAGTCCATCTTGTAAATCCTTTTCTTGAATCCTAGACAAGTGATCAGTTACTTTGTTTTCCACTCCAGTCTTATCCTTGATCTCCAAATCAAATTCCTGAAATAAAAGCATCCAATGTAGCAAACGTGGCTTTGCATCCTGCTTAGTCATCAAATACTTAAGAGCAACATGGTCAGTAAAAACAATAACTTTAGAGCCTATCAAATAAGGTCTAAACTTATCTAATGCACACACTACCGCTAACATTTCTTTTTCAGTTGTGACATAATTAACTTGTGCCTCATTTAAAACTTTACTAGCATAGTATATCACATGTAAAAACTTATTCTTACGCTGACCAAGAACAACTCCAATAGCATAAGTACTTGCATCACAAATAAGCTCAAAAGGTAAACTCCAATCAGGTGCTGTCAAAACAGGTGCAGTGGTGAGCTTTTTATTCAACATTTTGAATGCATTAAGACAAGTTGCATCAATCACGAACTCAGCTTCCTTCACTAGCAATTGACTAAGAGGCTTTGCAATTTTTGAGAAATCTTGAATAAATCTCATATAAAAACCTACATGACCTAAGAAACTTCACACACCATTAACATTAGCGGGAGGGGGAAGTTTTTCAATCAGTAATAATTTAGCCTCATCCACTTCAATTCTTTTTCCACAAATTTTATGTCCTAATACAATACCATCACGTACCATAAAATGACATTTTTCCCAGTTTAAAACAAGATTGGTTTATTGGCATCTTTTCAAAACTTTAGCTAAATTATATAAACATGAACCAAAACAAGAACCAAAAACAGAAAAATCATCCATAAACACCTCTAAACCTTTTTCTACCATATCAGAAAAGATAGAAAGCATACACCTTTGAAATGTCGCTGGTGCATTGCAGAGGCCAAATGGCATTCTTCTATATGCAAAGATTCCAAATGGACATGTGAAAGCAGTCTTCTCCTGATCTTCCAGTGCTACTGGAATCTGATTGTAGCCAGACTATCCATCTAAGAAACAATAATAGTCATGACCGGCTAATCTCTCCAGCATCTGATCAATAAATGGAAGTAGGAAGTGATATTTCCTTGTAGCATCATTAAGTCTCCTATAGTCCATACACATTCTCCATCCACTGATAGTCCTAGTGGGAATTAGTTCATTCTTATCATTCTGAACCACAGTCATCCCACCTTTCTTTGGAACGATCTGAACTGGACTTACTCATGCAGTGTCTGAAATTGGATAAATCATTCCTGCATCTATAATTTCACCACTTCTTTTCTAACTACCTCTTTCATAGTAGGGTTGAGTCTTCTCTAAGGCTGCCTCACTGGTTTTATATCATCTTCCATCAATATTTTATGAGTGCAGAAAGAAGGATTGATGCCCTTCAAATTAGAGATAGACCATCCAATAGCAGTCTTGTGCTCCTTAAATACCTTTAATAACTTCTCTTCTTCAGCTATAGACAATCCTTTGTTAATAATAACAGGATATGTCTCTTCCTCTCCCAGGAACACGTACTTTAAATTTTCAGGTAATTCTTTCAGCTCTAATTTTGGTGCTCCAATTGCTATATCAATTTCTTTCTTTTCCATCACCTCCATTATTACTTCCAACTCTTCTTGTGAAGTCTATATGTCTCGGGCTTCCATCTCCTCTGCAAGCTCTTGATCAATGGACTTCTCTGTATGCACTACAATGTCTAATACATCAATTCTGAAACAGTCATTCTTATCAATGGGATTTTTCATAACATCAAAAACATTAAAAATTATTGACTCATCAAACATTCTGAGTTCTAACTTTCCTTGCGCTACATCAATTATAGCTCTAAACGTAGCCAAAAATGGCCTACCTAAGAGAATAGGTACTCTCCTCTATATCTAAAACTACAAAATCAGCAGGAAAAATAAATTTATCAACCTTAACAAGAATGTCTTCAATGACTCCACTAGGCTTCCTTAATGATCGATCAACAAGTTGAAGAGATACCATGGTAAGGTTTAACTCCATAATTCCTAGAGACTTGCATACTGATAAAGGCATTAGGTTGATGCTCGCTCCAAGGTCACATAGTGCTCTCCCAACGTTGATATTACCTATTGCGATTGGAATGTTGAAACTCCCTGGATCTCGAAGCTTAGGTGGAACCCTCTTTTGAATTATACCGCTGCACTCTTCAGTTAGTACAACTGTTTCACATTCCTGCAACTTATGCTTTCTAGACAACAAATTTTTCATAAATTTAGCATAGTTAGGCATGTTAGCTAGAGCTTCAGCAAAACGAATATTAATATGTAACTTTTTAAACATCTCTAAAAATTTAGCATACTGTTTCTTTTGAGCTTGTTGCTTGACATTCATTAGATACGATGGTTTCTCAAAACGAGAGAAATCCATTACCTTTTTAGGAATTGCAACAGCTGGTTCCTTTTGCTTGCTTGCTTGTGTCTCGACTTCTGCTTTCTGCTCAACATTTTGATTGGTTTCATCTTCAGCCTTTTTCTGCACCACTTTGGTCTTCTCTTGAGTTGTGATCACAGTCCCGCTCCATGTAGTGATTGCTTTAGCCTGTTCTCTTGGATTGACTACTGTGTCACTAGGGAACTACCCTTGCAAGATGTTTTGACAACTGACCAATCTGATTTTCCAGATTCCGAATAGACGCATCTTGATTTTTATGATGAGCTCTAGTCTCATTGATAAATGCATTTGTAGCTTGAATATGCTCTTTAGTAGTCTTTGAGAACTACAACATGGCTTTCTCCAATTCAAATGGTTCCTTAGGTGGAATGGGTGGAGGTTGCAGATAATTATTAGACTTGTAATCTAAACCTCCTCCTTGAATCCTCCTTTGATAATTGTTACCCGAATTATTATTCTGATTTCTCTGAAAATTATATTGGGGCCTTTGATCATACCATATACCATTCACTTGAACTGGATCAGCTCCTATCAATGTAGGACATTCATTGGACTCATGCTCTCCTTGACAATACTCGAAAGTAACTGCGTTTGTTTTAATTGATGAAGCTTGAGCTGCAAAAACTTGAAGTTTATCAAATTTTTCATTAAGCTTGGCTAACTGCTGTGACAAGAGTTTTTGTTCAGCTAGCATGGCATCGTTGCTTCCCAACGGAATAACCTTTCATTTAGGCTGAATTGCAATGCTTTCATTTTCATTCGTGGCTAATGAATCAATTAACTCATAAGTTTGAGCTGCTATTTTAGATCTGATTGAACCTCGAGCTGCAACATTCACAATCAATCTTGATTCAGGTGTCATTCCATTGAAGAAAATTCACACCTTCTTCCCAACTGGCATATCGTATTGAGGACATCTTCTGATCAATTCTTGAAATCTGTTCTAGGCTGCACACAATGTTTCTCTTCCATGTTGAGTGAAATTAGTAATCTCATTCACCAATTTGTTGTATTTTTCCATAGAGAAATATTGAGCAAAGAATTTTGCAACCAATTCTTCCCAAGTGGTGATACTATTAGATGTCTGTCTATCGAACCATCTGAGATCTTTTCCTCTAACCGCAAAAGGAAACAATCGCAGTCTAATTGCATTATCTATCACTCTTTGATGTCTGATCGTGTCACAGATTCTCAAAAACCTGTCCACAAAATCATGTGGGTCTTCATCATCTCTCCACCAAACTGGCTTCGCTCTACCAAAGTGATTAATGATGGATGAATATCAAAATTATTAGCTTGAATTGGTGGTCTGACAATGCTAGAATTTGGTATGGTGAACAATGGAGCAAGAATATCCTCCATCAATTCATCCTCTAGTCATGGCGGATTGTTGTTTCTTTCAGCCATCTCTAGTTCGATCTCAGGTTGTGAACTAGAAATTTTTGCTTCCTTTCTCTATTTGGCTAATTTCCTAATTCTCCTGGCAGTCTTTTCTATATCAGGATCATACTGTAGAGTTACAGGATCAATTATACCTTGCATACAACTAAGGGAAGCAGATCAGTAATAACAAGAAATCAAATCTTAAAGATTAAAAGTTACTATAAAATTAGCGTTTTCAATCCCCGGCAACGGCGCCAAAAACTTGTTGCGCGTTCGCCAAGTGCACCGATCGTTACAAGTAATAAAGTGATAAATAGAGTATCGTATCCACGAGGATTGAGGCACCAAAATTATCACAACTATTATCTTTAATTTGGATGAATAATTATTAATAGGAATGAGTGTTTGTGTCAAGATTAAAAGAAATTTAAAGAATAGAAGTATAAATTAATAAGAATCCAAAAGCACTATTAATTAGAGTTTATGAATTTATGAGAATTAATTGTAGTCAGAGCACATATACCTTTTGATCCCAACCTTCTTTACTCGAATTAATTACTACATTCAATTATGCTAGTTATTCAGATAATGTATCGTTATATTAAAAATAGTTAAACCCTAATTCCTTAGTGATTTTAACCCTTTAACCCAAGCAAAAACCCTAATTCCTTAGTGATCTCTCTTAGTTAAGCATTAAGATGATACATCAATTAATTTGCAATCATACATCCCTATCCATAGGTAATTTACCAATTGCTATTTTATCGCGATCAGAAATTAAAGCTCCAATATTCCTATTGTAAACTTTAACCCTTAGAACTTTATTAGAATGATCAAGTCTAACAAAGATGTATTCAATTATCACAAGATAAAATAAAATAACTTAGCATAAAAGAATCATAGAATCAATCAATTACAAAGGAGTTCACATTAGGTTTATGGCCCTAACCACAATAAAGAAACTAGCCAAGCCTATTCATACTTGGCTTCACGAGCATAAACACAATGTATCTAGATGAAGAAAGAAAAGAATGAAAAAAAGAAGTAAAAACCCTTCAATCTTGATTCCAACTCTCTTCACCTAGCTTTCTTCAATCTCCCAAGGCTTTCTCTTTGATTTCTTATCTTTTTCTCCAGTATAGACTGATGTCTCTATTGTGTACCCAACTTTTTGCCTTCTAAGCCTCTATTTATATTTAGGTCATCAAATCTATCCAAAATCTCCCAAACTCGTGCAACAGAAAGCTTTATCTTGAAGTCACGTGTCACTGGCGCTAATGGCGCCACATCTCACGTCAATCGCGTGAGATGACAGTGAAAAATGCTCATTTTTAAGTTCCTGGCGCAGATGGCGCAAGATCACAGTGAAGATTTGCCTTGTTTTAGGTCTGTGGCCCAACTGGCGTCTATTCTTATGCCATTGGCGTGAGATGGCAGTGAATATTGCCCTCTTTTAATTCCTTGGCGCGAATGGCGCCAAACTTGGCGCTGATGGCGTGAAACTCCAGAAGATTCAACATCTTCTTGATCCTGCTTTCTTCTATTTTCTTCTTACTTTCTGGTACAAAAATGCATAGAATGAGAAATAGTTTGATTGAACATAAAATTAATCAAAACATCCACAATTGAGGTTAAATAATGTTCAATTACGATCGATTCTTGCTTCTTTTAACTTGAAAAACATTATATGCTAGACACATATCAGTCAACATATTTATTGAAAATGATATGAATATCTCACACTTAACCAAGAGGGGGGTGAATTGGTTAAACCTTGGTAAATTAAAATTTCTTTAATCAAAAACAAAGTTCCTATGATCTTTATCACTTTTCAAAACCAAGAAACTTCATTCAATCAAGTAGCTCAGCCCCAAAGAATTCAATGAATCAAAACTTATATAATTGGTCAAACAATTTAATCAAGAACACAATGAATATAGTGAGTTAAGGGATAGAGAAGCAAGTCACAATCAGATTTATACTAGTTCACTTCAACACTAGAAGCTACATCCAGATTTCTTCCAACCAACACTAGGTTAGAGTTCCACTATTATAATTTTCAGTTCTTACAATCAATTACAATGTCTCCCTTTATCAACCCTAGATAAAGTGTAGAAATCTAAAACCCTATTAGATTCTAAGAGACAAGAACCTGAGAACACTACTCAGTTCTTTCACCTAGAGAACCCTACTCTAGATACATGCAAGAACTCAATTACAATAGCCAATTCACAAAGAAAAATCAAAACGAAAATTACAACCAGATTAAGGAGAGAAACAACCTGATGATCCAATGATGCAATGTAAAATGGAATTACCAGCTCAGGTTGAATGATTACAAATCAAATAGCACAGCTTTTCTTAATCTTGAAAAGGTTTCAAGCTCCAAGAATGACTCAAACACTCATGATTAAAGCACAATGGAGCAAGAAAGAATTTATCCCTTAGAAAACACTTAAGAATGCTCACAAGACTGTTTAAGCTCAGAAAATACAAATGGGTAATGTTCCACGAAGTTAGAAAAGCAATTGAGCCATGGTTCTATTTATAAAAGATTTTTATAACTACTTGTAATTGATTAAATCACCATTTTAATCGATTAAAACACTTATGTAATCGATTAAGTCACCACTTTAATCGATTAAAGTGTTCATGAGTTTTCCGGGTTTGAGCAACGAGCAAATTAATCGATTAATACGAGCTGTAATCGATTATTCCAGTAGCACTGTGTTTTCTAAAAGACTTGAGTAATCGATTACAAAATGTGGTAATCGATTATTCCAGTGCAGCATGATTTTCTCAAAACGTTGTGTAATCGATTACGAATCCTGATAATTGATTATTCTAGTAAAACTTGCTTTTCTCAAAGGCTATGTAATCGATTACGAGAAATGGTAATCGATTATGGCAATGCAATCTTAAAATCATATATAGCCATGTAATCGATTACTACCTATTAATAATCGATTAAAAAGTTCAACAAGACAGTTTACATGAAAACGAAGCTCAAATAATCGATTATTCCGATAGGTAATCGATTATATTGTGCTTGAAAGCTTTCCAGAATTGACTAAGAACAAAATAATCGATTACAGACTTTAAGGTAATCGATTACATTAATGTAAAATGCATTTTTCCAAAAACCTTTGAATCAATTTAAAACACTTAGTCAAATTGCCAAAGTCTTGTGATTTTTATGAAACCAATTAAGTTAATTATGGATTAAATGAATGTAATGCACTTGGATCACCAGAATTTCTTTTCTCTTACACTTTTCACACTAAATTATCTTCAAGGCATCCATTGCATGTTGAAAGCTCAAAACCGATGCTTGAATCAAAGTTCCTTTGCATTCTTTAAGTAGCTCCCCCTGAATCCAACATTTATTGTTTTACATTTTTGACAGGTACACATTTGTGGTCCTAAACAATAATTATCTTCAATGTCAATAGAGGTATTACTACCAGTTTCATTTTCTACTTGATATATTATTTCCTCTTCTTCTTCATAGTTACCTATTTTTGAAGAAGAATCTTTTTCTTCTAGTTCAGAATTTATTATCAATTTCATCAATTTTTGTTTGATTTCTTCATGTATGTCTAATTCATTAATTTTTTGTTGCGTTGTACATTTATTAGCAAAATGTCCTGCTTTTCCACATTTCCAACATGTTTTTTCTTTTTATAAGATTTATATGGCTTTTATAAGATTTTTTTATAGGGTTTTGTATTTCTATGATACTCTTGAGTTTCAAATCTATTCTTATTAAATTTTCTCTTAGAGTGATACTTATATTCTTTAATTGGTTTCTTATATTTTCTTTTATGTTGGGTACTAGATCTCTAATTATCTCTATACCATATTGGTGACAAAATGTCCCTAATTCTTTTTTATTTATCATATTTTCTTTTCTCATTTTATTTTGTAACTTGAAGTTAGTACATACTTGTATATCTGTCTCTACTATAATATTATGGATTTGCCCATAAGTTAGATTAGCATATGCTACTGGTTTTTGAAAATGTATTTCTAAATTTATCCTAACCTTTTTGACAAATAATTTTGGTAAACCAACTATAAAGTTTTCTTTACAAAATCCTACAAAACCATATTCTCACAAGGTTACTTTTGATAAGAATGTATCTTTGTACCATCTATAATTTGACATAGTTGGACAATATAAATTTGTTAGTTGATTGGCTATTCTTTCTTTAAAAACATTTGGATCTCTTATAAAATTTTGAACTATCAAATAAATAAGAGTTGATACTGCATCTTGTTCTTGAGTTTCAGACTTTATACTATTTAATATAATATTTCTATCATTCTCTGTACAAAGATTATTCCACCATCCTTTTAATTGTCCGGTGAATCCTTGTATGATAGCTATAGCAGTATTCCTATAAAATGATCCTTTAGTTTTATAGGCTGTAGCAGCCATAGACATTTGACAAGTTAAATCTAGAATTTGTTGTTCACTCATTCCATCTAGATTCCATTATGCTATTTCTGTTCCAGAGAAATCATTTTGACAAAAGTCTCCACGTTCCTCATATTGAACATCAATTGGTGATGGTCTTGAATAATAATTTCTAAGTTTAGGATAAGAATTTAAATTTCTTTTTAATTTAGTTATTTCTAAGTCTTCTTCTTGTAGAGTATTTATTCTAAATTTCTCTATACTTAATTTTTCTAAATTTCTTCTTATTTCTTCTATTTTATTTTCTTTTTGGTTTCCTAGTTTTATGGAGTCTAAATCTTTCTTAGATAGTTCATTATTTTATATATAGGTTTATCCATGGGTTTTACTAAAGGTTTAGTACCTGAAGTACTACCTTCATTAGATTGAGATTCTAGTCTAGTTAAATGAGTTGACATAGTATTTAACATGATATTAGAATAATTCAATTGATGATATATTTTCTTGATATCTTTTATTTTGATATGCTTATTTCTTTTATAACATCTTTAAAAGGTGATGCTTCTATTTCTAGATCTTTAGCTAATTGTAATTTTACTCCCTTTTGAGGAGGATATTCCGACTCTATTATTTTATCATCAGTATTTGTCCATTTATTTGTATTTTTAGCAACCAGATTTATTGATTTTTCTTTTTTATTAAACCAATCAAAAAAGTATATATTAATTTCTTTTTCTTCCATATATTCATAATTAATATTTCCTAATTTTTATCTCTTTCTTCTTGGCTATATTTATTAAAGAACCATTTCCTAAAATATTTATTATGTTTTCCTAGAAAATCTATTTTAATCCATTCTTTATCAATTTGGAAAGGAATTATTTCCCTAATTAAAGTATTAAGTACTTGAGATCTTGTAGGGAGTATTGAGGGGATGTTTCCATTTCCTAATATACATATACAAATCTCTTTGGATTACTATTATCTAATCCTGTTAAATTAAGGTCTATAGTAGATTCACTAATAGAATGTCTTGAAGGTTGTCCTTTATAAATCATTTGTGGTTGATTAATTCTTAAAGACTGTGATCTATTCATTCTTAATCTAATATTAGTTCCTTCTTGAATAATTACCCTTATATGAGTATTACATACTTTTGGTGCTTCTATTGCATCTTCTATTATCCATCCTTCTGAAATTTTTCTCAATATCTCGTTGTGATCTAGTCTTCTAGGTACTTGAATAGATGATTTTTGTAAGTTAGCTTCTACTAAAATAGTCTCATTCTTAGTGGATTCTCTCAAAGCTCTAAAATTATAATCAATTTTAGTTACTTTATAATATATTCTAAAAATTATTTGTATAGCCCCTGCGACTTCTTTTATGATATCATTTGGTAATTTTACATGTAATTTTATTGAATTTCCAATAAACTCATTATGTAAATTCATTGCAAAATTAGGATAACAGTTAAAAAAGACTGGTCTATCATGAAAATTACTTTCTAAGATAGCAATTATTGAATCATCAAATTTTTTGAGTCTTATATCTCTTAATAACACTAATACAGGACTATTAATCCCTAATTGGTAAAATTAAATCCTTGTTTAATATGTTCATTTAATATAAATTGTTCTAATGCATTTATAATTTTGTTGTTATCAGTTCCTGGGTATTTGTACTCTACTACATATATTTCATTTCTTGTTGTTGAAAAGATGCTATGTTTTTTTTATATACATCACTTTTTCTTACTACAAGTATTGACCAATTATGTAAAGATTTCTCTATTTCCTCTATTTGTAATCTTCTACTTGTTTTTGGTTGTTCAATATTATCTTCTTGTGAAGTTCTTATTACTATATATTTATCTTTATTACTTCTTCCTATTTCACTTAGACTTCTAACTATATTGGATATTTGACTTCTTGATTGGGTTGTTGTTATGGGACCACTTCTCTCCATATCTAAGCTAAACCAATGGTCTTACGTCTTCCTGCTATCGGGACCACTTAGACCTAAGAAGCCTACCAACGTATACACACCTCTTAATGTTACACTCAACTCCTCACAAGAATTAAAACTACCAATATAGAGAGTTATCTAAGGAAATATTGAGAAGAGCAAAGATATAACAATAGAAATAAGACACAATAAGACAAGCTGGTATTATGATATCTCAGCCTAACAAGGCTCTGATACCACTATTATAAGGATCCGAATTCTTTAAGCAAATAGATATCTCGTCTGCTAAGATAATATAGAGCAGTGTTTTAAAAACTGACCCGGTTAGGGTACTGGGTCACTGGGTTAGTGGTTGAACCGGTGGGTCACTGATTGACCCGCATGACCTGGTTAGTGGTTGAACCGATTGACCCGCATGACAATGTCTTAAAATATTTATTAAAAAAATCACAAATTAATATCATTCCATAACATAGAGTCATAGATAATTAGATACCAAAATGTTAAAAAAAACTTCATTATCCAAGTTCACACAAACAAGTACCAAGTATCACAAACATAAGCTAAATAAAATAATTTTAAGTTCAACATATGTTTTTAAACAAATTCAACACTTCAACTATTTTCTACGGCCAAGGGGCATAAACTAAGTCATTTTCATTTTGAGGAACTTCTTCTTCATTAAAAAACTCAGAGGAATCTCCTATTGTAACTTCATGATCAACATTGCTTTCATTTAAATTCATGTTTTCCATGGGATTGTCTTGTGCTTCATCAACATCATCATCATCCAAATTTAAAGGACCTATGGAAAAAATTAGATAAAAAGTACTAATTAATAATTAGCATTTAAAGATAACAAGTATGAAACAAATTTGAAATAAAAATATACCAATATCATTTGAAAGTGGTTGAATGGTCATATTTGCAATGTCTTTGCGTAATGCATCCACCTCCTCTATAGTTAAGAATGGTGGTGAATCCTCCATTACCCAATCAACATGGTCATCAAGTGTTTCCAAATTGATAGGATCATAGCTTTGTTGTCTCCTTTTCCTAAGCACATGTACAAAAATGTAACTATATGTAATATAGAAAGATAAACAATGAAAAAGAATAAAAATATAATAATACCTATTTTGCAACCTCAAGTTGTAGCGAACATAGACTAAATCATGAAGTTTCTGATGCTCCAACCTATTTCTTTTCTTCGAATGAATGTGCTCAAATACACTTCAATTTCGCTCACAGCCTGAAGCACTACAAGTTTGGCTTAAAATATGAATAGCCATCTTTTGCAAATGTGGTACCCCACATCCATAAGATGCCCACCATTGATCTAAAATATAACATGTCATAAAATAAACTAATAACAAATATATTGACAGCTTAACTAACAAATAAATATTCAAGAGGATTACAATTTACAAGTTTTGAAAGTTACCTGGCATGACTGTATTTCGTTCATCTAAAGCAGCGTGTCTTCCAAAATCCATCTTAGCATTACTGTAAATTCTCTTCTCACTAGTTAACTTTGTGCACAATTGACTATCTCCATGAGCATACCTTTCAATGACATCCAACAGACCAGTTGTTGTAGTCATGTGTTGTTCAAATTCTTCCTCATTAAACCGATAAGCAGGATTTAACCAATAACCTACGACATGGAGATTTTTGTGAAGTTGTGAATCCCAACGATGATCTAAAATTTTCAAGTAAGGCTCCACCTTTGTTTTATTTCTTCGAAACCTCTTTACTATCTCTTCTCTAGCTTTATACATGGCTCGGTAAATAAAACCCATAGCTGGTTTGTCTTCACTATCAACCATACGCAACACACGTACAAGTGGTTCAGTCAGTTTCACTACATCAGCACATTTACTCCAAAACCCAGAGTCTAAGACTTGTTCCACAAATTGCCCTTGGCTTCTTTAGCATAAGCTTAGCTTGTCCATTCTTTAGAAGTTACCATGACTCTTAATGCATCTTTTTGAGCCAAAATACTCTGCAAAGCAATGAAATTAGTGGCAAAGCGAGTAGCAGCAGGACAGAGTATTTCCCTTCCACCTGTATGCTTTCTCATCAAAAACAAAGCAAAACAATGATTATAAATATATTTAGTAATTTGTGAGGCATGTGACACAACCTCACAAACTTCCTCCAATTTTCCCATGTCTTGCAACATCAAATTGATGCAATGTGCTACACAAGGAGATCAAAACAGCTTAGGAAACTCTTTTTCCAATAACCTACCAGCAGCAACATAATTGGCAGCATTGTCAGTTACTATGTGAACTACATTTTCAGGACCAATACGCAACACGACATCTTTGAAAAGCTTAAACAATAAATCAGCAGATTTAGAAGCATAAGAGACATCAACAGATTTCAGAAAAATAGTTCCTTTAGGACAATAAACCAAAAAATTAATAAGAGTTCTCCTTTCCTATCAGTCCATCCATCTGCCATAAGAGTACATCCAAATTTTTTCCAAATAGAACGATAATCATCCACAAGCTTATGAACATCATCAACCCAACTATTTAACAAATCACCACAAAGACAATGCATACTTGGAGCCTTGTATCCTGGACTCATGCTACATAGAGCATCAATCATAGGCTGAAAATATGCTGAATTAGCTGCATTAAATGGAATAAATGCATCAATGAACCATTTAGCAATAGCAAGGGCACACCTTCGTATCACTTGCTTATTTTGCAGCACACTTTTCAAGGTAGGTTGAGCTCCAGGAGTGGTTCTAGGTTGAAAATAATTCCTAATACAACCACTTGTCTTCACTTTATTTGTCCTTGGTGTTTGTTCCATTTCTATTGGCATTTCACCACCTTTTTCACTGGTGAATAAAACTCATGTTCTTCATCAATTCTTCTCTTCTTATTCTTGCTCTTATTGTCTTCAATATTTTGTTTCATTAGATAACGAACATCGGGAGGAACCTTATTGCACAAAGAAACTTGACCCTTTTCACCACCCAAGTGAGCCTTTAAAATCTATTAATTCTACCTCCCCTAACAATTTTATCACAATAAATACACATCATAGCATTCTTGTCACCTTTTTGAATGAGCTTACAATGTGCCCAAGCTATGTCAGTCTTAACTCTAATATTAGGCCTTGAATTTTGAGTGGATGCTTCTTGGGATGCTGGTATTTCAGTTTCACCACCAAATGTCATCTATGATACAAATCATACAATTAAAACTGACCAAACAGTTAAGAACAACCCAATATTTCCAGTTTCTAAGAACAGACTAATACATGGCACATATAATTAATCAACACAAGTTAGTGGAAGAATCTGCACCTATCTAAAAAACGGTTTCAATCTATCACAAAAACATTAACTTTTAATTAACACAAGATGACAATTTAATTAACACAAAATTTAGCTATGGTGAATTTACACAAGCTGACAATTTAATTAACACAAGCTGCCCCCATCAGTCTATCACATGTGTATAATCAACTATTGAAATAATTTAATTTTTATAGTCATCTCAATGACACTACGTGATACACTGATATGGTGAATTTACTCAATTTAGTATTCGATATTCAGGGCATGAAAGAATAATTTAACTATGACTATACTAGTTCTTGCAGTTATGCTTTATTATTGTATGACTCAGATAGGGATACAATAAATTTTAAAGTGTAACAAATTAGCAATCCTGGTCTAAATGCCCAACTTAAACTGCAGCAGAAATGCTTTATTATTGTATGACCAGAAAAACACTTTAATTTTTACCTAATGAAAATGGTTGCAATGAAAGAAAGCACAGTGGCGAGGAGAAAATAACAGGGTTTAAAAAAAACAAAGAACACATTGGCATTACTCTGTCTAACCTTGGAGTTGGAGGCTTGGACCCTGGAAGCGTGACCTTGACGAAGACTGGACCCTGGACGGAGACGGAGTGAAGGCGCCACCCGCGACGAAGACTGGACCTTGGACAGCGGGACCCGCAACGAGCATGGAGCCTTGGACCGTAGACGGCGCGACGAACATGGCCTGGACAGCGCGATGGCCTGGAATTGGAAGATGGGGACTGCGCGATGAAGCTTGGAGGCGCAATGTCGTTTCGCACTTTCGTTGCTAAGTGCTGAGAGGAAAATGGAAAACCTAAGTTGGCCTAATGAAAAGCAAAACAACGTTGTTCGCGTTAGTGGGAATTAAAAAAAATGTCAACCTGGTTCGGGTTGACGGGTTACCAGGTCGACACAAACTCGGTCGGGTACGATTTTGAATGGTTTGTTGGCATACCCGATCTGAAGGATAACCCGACCCGATCCGGTCCCCGAGTCACGGTTCCACCGGTCGGACAGGCCGTGTCGGTCCAGTTTTTAATACTTTGATATGGAGTATCTAAACGATAGATAACAAAATGATTTTGAAATTCATATATAACAATGTGATGAATATAACTTGGACGATAAATAGATTGATAATATACATTAATCATAAATTCTTAAAGAAAACATACTTAAATAATATTGTAGAAGAACTAGTATGAAAAGGACGAAGATAAACTAAAGAATTTTGAAAAGGAAAGCTATGAGGATTTAGGGTGAGTTTTTAAAAGAACTGATGCCTTCATTCATAAGTACATATGGCTATTTATAGAATTACAAAGCTTCGGATTTTAAGTCTGGATTTCATACTTCAACTACTGTACATCCTTTATCTTTATCTTGTCAACACTCCTTGCTGACACTCTTGATTAACAGGAAACTCTTGGAATCTGTCTTTATTCAGAAAACTCTTCCTTTGTAAAATAATCCAACATATCTCTATTTTTTTGAAAAGGACTAGTGCTAGAATTGTTTCCTTTCTCCTTTATTTTTAGAGTTTAGAAATTTATTAATCTCATTCTTTATAACCGTTCTCCAAATTCATCTTAAAAAGTGACTATAACGAATTCAACCATTATTTGATATATATATATCAATTTCAACTAATTAAAATATAATAACAAACTAGAAATGAAACGACACACCCATTCACTATTACTTGTATACCCTACCGATAAAATTTTTTAGCCTTATATATTAGAGCAGAAACGGTGAAACGGATAGAAGAGAAAAAAAGAAAACCCTTGAGTGGAGGGAAGGATAGAGACTAGGCTTTTGAACACTCATCCAAGTTCTTCCAAACCTAATCAGTCAAATTCTTCACGCACACTCAGTTAGGGTTTGTTTTTCTCATTCAAATTCTTCTCCAGTCACATACAGTTAGGGTTTCTTTCTCGGAAGATGGCTCGTAACGAGGAGAAGGCCCAGTCCATGCTCAACCGCTTCATCACGATGAAGGCGGAGGAGAAGAAGAAGCCGAAGGACCGCCGCCCCTTCCTCGCCTCCGAGTGCCGCGACCTCTCGGAGGCCGACAAGTGGCGGCAGCAGATCATGCGGGAGATCGGCCGGAAAGTAGCCGAGATCCAGAACGAGGGTCTCGGCGAACATCGCCTCCGCGATCTCAACGACGAGATCAACAAGCTCATCCGCGAAAAATCTCACTGGGAACGCCGCATCGTGGAGCTCGGCGGGCCGAATTACTCGAAGCACTCCGCGAAGATGACGGACCTCGATGGAAACATCGTCGACGTCCCGAACCCGGGCGGCCGTGGCCCGGGATACCGCTACTTCGGGGCTGCCAAGAAGCTCCCCGGCGTCAAGGAGCTCTTCGAAAAACCCCCGGATCTTCGAAAGCGGCGTACTCGATATGACATTTATAAGAGAATTGATGCGAGTTATTATGGTTACCGTGATGAGGAGGACGGTGTGCTGGAGCGGCTGGAGGGGCCGGCGGAGGAAGCGATGAGGCGGGAGGCGGCAGAGGAGTGGAGGAGGTTGGATGAGGTGAGGAGGGAGGCGAGGAAGGGGGTGGTGAGCGGGGAGGTGGCAGAGGTGACCGCGGTGGCGAGGGAGGTGCTGAAGGAGGATGAGGAGGAGGTGGTGGAGGAGGAGAGGGCGAGGGAGAGGGAGGAGGAGAGGGAGAGGAGGGAGTTTGTGGTGCACGTGCCGCTGCCGGACGAGAAGGAGATTGAGAGGAGGGTGCTGGAGAAGAAGAAGAAGGATCTGTTGAGTAGGTACGCGAGTGAGGGGCTCGTGGAGGAGCAGACTGAGGCCAAGGACATGCTCAACATTCAGCGTTAGGTTGGTTGGTTCGTACGTGCCAAGGTTTTGAAAATGCAGTTATAATTGCGGCTTTGTCGTGTTCCTTGGTGTTGCGTGAAATTGCAGACAAATGTGGCTGAAGTGAATGTGATTGCGGTTTAAAATTCTTGACTTTGCGGCCAAAATTGCAGTTGCAGATGGTTTTTTAGAAGCTTGTGTTTGAAATTTTAGTGGATAGTTAGGTTGGTTATTACTTTGTTACATGCTGCAATCGAGGTCGTTTTTATGCAAAGAAATGAATGTGTTGATATAGTGATGCTTCTTTTTAAACCTAATGAATCAGCAATTTATTGGATAGTGCTGTGTTCATCGAGAAAATTGAATTTGAAATGCATCATTTCAGTTTTTGTTTACCACACATTACAAGGATATACAAATGGATGTTGGGCTTTGCTGAGAAAATTGGTGTTTTTTTCTTGTGTTTGGAAATTTAGTGGATAATTGGTTATTACTTATTACATGTTGAATTTGAGTTAGTTTAGATGCAGAGAAATGAATGTGTTGCTAACTTGTGATACTACCACTTTCTTTTGTGAAATTTTATGAACGGTTTATTTATTAGATCATGGTGGTGTGTTACTTGAGAAAAAAATGGAATGCACCATCCTGGCAATTTGAGGTGCTGTTTATCAGAACAAGGATATACAATTGATGTGTGGTTTTATTGTGTTAATTGATTTTATTAGCTCTCTCTAGAGATGTGTTGTATTGTAGTCTGGTATATTCTTGCTCATTTTTAAAAATGGGGAGTCAATGAAGGTTGGCTTAGGCCTGAGGTGCATCAACTAAATGTTTGGGGTTCAATTATTGCTTGTGATCCTTATCTATTAGTACCAACGGAAGCCCTATTTGAGGCCTGTGAGGAGCAAAACCAATAAATCAGAGGGTAAGGGTTCCTTTTGCAATGCTGATGCAGTGGCCATACAAAAATAACTCCTTATTTTTTTTCTTTAAGAAAGTTGTATTTTGGGCTAACTGCATTGTGCTCTTTTGTGTGTGTATATACACACACCCACACCCATGTAATTACCTTGCTTATCTGTGCTCAATGAACTAGCTTTATTTTGTACTCTTTTAACACTTGAATGTGAAAAATAAAATTTCTAATTGAAGGATGCTTTTAAATGAGAACTCAAGTGTCCTGTCCTATTAATGGGTTCTCTAAAGTTTTTTTTATTTTGCATCATTTTTTCTAATTGTCTTTGATATAAAGAATCTTATTATTAGAAGGAAAGATAGTTGTCACCATGTTTCTGTGTTCTTCCATGACTGACTGTTTGGTTCAAGGGAGGGGAGAGGAGGGGAAGGGAAGGAAGGTTAGAGATTTTGATTAGACATTATGTTTGGTTGAGAGAGGGGAGGGGAGGTTGTCATTTTCTTGTTTGGTTCACAAGGGGAGGGGAAGGGTTTTAAAAATAAATTTACTTTTCTATGCTTACAATTTTATATTCCAAAACATAATAAACAGATGTATTTCAGTCATTTTAGTTTAAATGTTTCAAATTCTCTTTCCCTCCCCTCCAAATCACCGTAATATTGGAGGGGAGCAAAAATTAGATGATGAGGGATTTTGCTCCCCTCTCCTTCCTTCCTAAAAATTGAACCAAATAACAAAAGTAAAAAAAATTTCCTCCCCTCTCCCTCACTCCATTTCCCTCCAACCAAACATTATGTGAATGTTTGCTAGGCACGATTTAGGGACTTCTTGGTCATCTCCTGCTTTTTCTTTTGGTCTGAGGGTTTTTCATCTTTTATTATTGGTATTGGTGCATTGGTGCATATACTTGACTACAAACTTCTATTTGCATCTACAATCTTTTTTCCTTTGGGCAAGTCAAACTACATCCAAATCTTATTTTTGTGCAGGGCCTTCATCTCTTCTAGGACAGCTTCCTTTAACTTGGGTATTTAAGGGGCACCCTGTATTGATATTTTTGAAATTTCTACACTACAGTCATGAAGTGAATGCAAGAAATTAGGGTAATGTTCTTCATATACACATTAGGAAATAAGATGGATGGTACTAGTTGACATGTTTCATATTGGGGATTTAAGGGCCTGCTTGCTTTGTTTGGTTGAATTTTAGAAAATATTTTTATGTTCTAAATTATGCCCAAAACTGAGAACACGAAAAGTCATTTTTAGAATTATCTTCGTAACTGTTTCATTGTTCTATTTCCCTATCCAATGCTCACTGTATGTGGCCCCAAGTCCAGACTTTCTTGCATCTTTCCCATTTTTCCTGCCATGTGCATCCTAGATGTACAGGTTAACCATTTGCAGCTGCCCAATCAAATAAATTCTTTGTATTGTTGTAAATTTCCAAGCAGTCAACAGAAAACATCTTTGTATTGCACCAGGAGTCCATCACTATACACAATTCATTTCATATTACATGTGCTGTTTTAAAATATTCAATTGGTTTAGAAAAGAAACTTAACTGTTGGAGATCTTTATGCTTGGCTTCTTATTCTATGACTAAGCTGCTCTGTCACCTTATGCAGAATTCTCCTCATAATATAATTAGTTTTTGAATAGTCATCCCCTCTCTCCCATACTCTCCATCTATCATTAAGCTCTATCAATTTTATGCCTGGCTGCTTTGTTTCTTTTTCACAAAATTGATTGCCACTTGGGTCAGTCGGGTGCAGTTACATGTTCCTAAATTCTTTCAAACTTTCACTAAAATACTTTTAAGAAGATATTGGTTGTTTGAAAACAATTTTGGGTCAATAATGACAGGCATTGTGTGCAAGCGTCGAAGGTAAAACAAGGGACAGAGGAAATTTGGCATGAGCCTTGGTAAGCAAGGTCAAGGTAGACATGGTTGAGATTAGAAAGGTTTTCAAGGTAAATTATGAGAAGGAAATAGCTCTCATAATACAAGATCTATTACTCCTTATGTAGCTTCTGCATCTGCTCCCAATATGTAGCAACTAGCAACAAAACTTGTTCGGAATTGATCTAAGTTTCTTTAGTGAGTGCATGAAGTTATGAACTTTAAAACTCGTTTAGCTGAGCAAGTAGTAGTAGTAGCATGTAGTTATATAATGTAATATTACAATGTTAAAACGATGTCTCTATGAAACAAGGCAATTTCGTCATCTTTAAAGAACTTCTGTGGAAACCACCATATAAGAATTATTTTGCAAATATCTTTTCAGCTGCTTCTTTTTATATTACGATTCCAGACTTGAGTTCACTGAAATGAGCACGTAGAATATGTATTTCACTAGAAGTCCCTATGCTATCTATATGAGGAGCTAATTGAGAGCATTCGTAGATAAGCAGAGCCCCACATCCGCACTTATGTGGAGCACACATGACGTGACGCTTGAGTTTATTTTATTTTTCTTTTTAAGTAATCCTATTTGACATATTCTTAGCCATTAAATTTGAACATCTTTCCTGGAAAGAATTTGAATATAATTCATTATGTTAAGGGAAACTAATTTCTTTTATTAGACTTAATTTTAGTTGATATGCGAGACTTTAGTTATCACAAAGGAAAATAAAAATAAATTTACCTTTAGAATTTAAACTCATAATTTAATCCCACAAATTCAACTTGTAAGATAAAAATTTGAGTTATTTATAACTAGTCTTGTTCCACCAACCAGAATTAGTCAGAATGGAATTTTGATGGATTTGTGTTTAAGAAATTAGACCCAATGCATTTTGAAGACAAGTTCAGGTTATATTATCATATATTCTTTTAAAAAAGATTTAAGAAATTATTTATTAATAATGTAACTTTAATAAATGATTTTTTCACTAACAATATATTATATTTATCATGAAATATTATTATCAAATATATTTTAATTCTACAATTTAGTTATATATAATCTTAAGATTAATACATTGGATCAAATTGTTTAAGTTTTTTTAAATAGTATTTTAATAAAATAAGTAATTTTTATTTTTATTTTTAAGAAAAATGAATCTCCTAACTACTTAATTTTTTTTAGAATCATTTTGCTTTTGTAAGTTTAAACAAATTAACCCGTTTTGTCGACAAGAAAGGTTTACTCAATCTTGTCTAAAATATTGATGGGCCTTAATCAAGTTCAGGTTGAGTTCACAAAATTGATCCTATCAAAACTTTAGCCTAGCTATCCATGAACAACCCTAATGAGAACTACTCATGTAACGACCCGCCTTGTTGCTACGATATCACTACTCTAAACGTATAAATTTCAATTTTTAAATGGAAACTCCATTAATTTGATTATGAAAATTAGAGTAAATTTATCGTGATAGTACATTCATCAAAATGCACACATACGTAAATATATATATATATATATATATATATATATATATATATATTAAACAAATATATATCATTCACATGTTAGAACATAATTCAGTTTTTTACATATATATATAAGCTTGAGATTACATGTCTGAAGAGAAACAAAGAACTAACTAAGAAAGAGTTGATAACAAAACACAACTCTCTCTCAAAATAAATTCTAACATTATCACATCAGTTTGACGGCTCCAACAAAAAGATCTCTCTCCAATATCACCTACTGCTGATCATCTGCTCCCACAAATGAAGGTTCGCAATCATCACAGGTACCAACCACATGGTACAAAATTGCAAGGTGAGTTTATTATACAAGATCAATAAGCACCAGACAACAGTGATTAGCAAGAAAACAATAATGATAACCACAATCATTCTTAGTATTCAATTAGTTCAACACACACTCAACAAACTAGTCATCAACTTTTTCCACAATTCAAATCAATTATGCTCAGAATGATGCATGCACCTGACTCAACTCTCAAATGTAATGTGGTACCATTCCTCAAGAAATAGCCTAAGCGTGCCCACATGACACTCTCACTTAGGAAAATGATGCAGTAGCTCGTCGAGGTCACCTTGTCGTGCACAAGCCGCTCCCCCTCCATGATGATAAGCCAGAGTCACAGGGGAGTTCCAAACAGAGTGATATGCCCCGAAGTACCTGTGGTACTTATTGCCACTATTTTATTTCCATGCAATTATGAAGTATGAAACATGGGCACCATCAATGCACTGATCGTGGATAGAGACCGGAATCTTAAGCAATCTTTTTTCCTCTCTAGGGGTGCTTAAAATTCGTAAACTCTTCCTCGCAAGGATATCCAATAAGTCATGCACCCCCCATGTACATACACAAAATACAAACATGGGCTCATCAATGCACTGACTGTGGATAGAGATCGAAATCTTAAGCAGTTCCTTTTCCTCTCCAGGGATGCTTAAAATTCATAAACTCTTCCTCGCAGGGATATCCAACAAGTCACTACACCTCCTATGTACATACAAAATATACATCCATCACGATGACATCATCAGCATCAATATCAACTCTCATCAATGTCATCATCAACATCATCTCATCTCAATATCACAATCAGTCATCAATATCATCTCAATTTCAATGTCATCAACAACATCAACATCATTTCATTTCAATATTATCAACTACATCAACATTATCTCATTTCAATATCCTTAACCACATCAACATTATCTCATTTCAACATCATCAACAACATCAACATTATCTCATTTCAATATTATCATCAACATCACAAGCAATTGAATTTCACATCTATACATATAAAATATGCTTGAGATTCACATTCCCCAGGTTTTCAGACAACACAAATCTCATTCATTCACAATCCATAATACAACGAGACGGGTATTTTTAGGAAAAATCTAAATTAAAGAGGAGAACTACAATATAGAAAACAAACTCTTATGCCCATTTAAAGTTTAATGATGTAGTAAATAGGAGAATAGATTTATAAAATTTTGGGCATAGTCTTCTCTATAATTAAGACTTTTTCCAAAAATTCCAGTAAGTTCAACAGCAACATCATTCAAAGTTTTATCCGTAAATAACAAATTCATCGCTTCTCATTAGTTAAAACACAGTCTTTCTTGAAAACCAGTACATAACAGGGACAAGCATACATCTCCATAATTGGGTTCCCTGACCTCCAACTATGGTATCAAAAACTTTAACCAAAAAATAAACTCCCATTACCTATCTATATCCCTTTGATAGCTTCTTGTAGCGTCATTTTGAGATCTCTCAAATTCGCATGCTAATCTACAAATAATTAAATTCCCATCTTTTAGTATGTTAAACTAGACTTCACAATCTTTCTAAAAAGGTATCACATGCCTCAATTGGAGTTGTAAAACTCTAGTTATAGTATTTTAAAATCAAAACTCCAAATATGCCAATAAGCTCAAAATGGAACACTTGCATCCTTTCTTGTTTTTGTGACTGCAAGCAGTACACAATCTAGATTTGGCTGAATTTTTAATATCTTCAATTTCACATCTAGATATTTAATTCCATGACCATAAGCCTAATTTGAGTAAGAAATGAGAAAGGTATAATTTTTTTTTTTAAATTGGTGACAGTAGTTGTTTGGGTGTGGACAGTTTCGAATAGCTTGTGTTCAAATAAATTCTGAGCACGATTCACTACTAAGTTTGGTCCTATATTTTAGGAAAAAATAGAGGACATCCTAAGTTTAAAATGAGTGGTCAAACACCTCATTTGGTTAAGTACAGAGGGATATATAAAATTTTAAAAATAGTATAAAATTCATCTCAAAACAATTCGAGTTTCAACACCAATACTTACCAAAATATTTGGTTGGAATGCTTCAAGATCTTGAGAGTAAAGTTGTTATCTTCTAATAGAAGATTTTGAATGAAGAAACAATAGGTAAATTTTGGTGAAGGGCTACAGTTTGAGTGAGAATAAGAGAAGAGAAAATGAAAACAAAAGTGAAGAGAGAAAAAGAAGCAAGTGGTCGTGAGTTTTGAGGGAGAGAGTAAGGTGCAGAAATTTTAATCTAAGGTAGAATTTATAGAAAGGAATCTAGTTAGGATAGAAAGAAATTAGTTAAAAGATAGCCTAGTTAGTTCCTAGTTTGGTTCCAATGGAACTAAGTCATCATGCCATGAAGATATTTTAATTCATGCATTAAATGCATGCTTACTAAGCAAAAATCAAAGAATCCTTCATTTAATGGCTAAGTGCAGTGGAATGCTTCTTGAAAATTCTTGGTTTTATTTGTTTTATGCATGGCTGCACCTTACACACACACACACACACATGACTACTTCTCCATTCCTATTGATTTTGCTTAAAAAAAACTCTCACGTACACATGTATGCCTTTCTTTAAGTTTGTCTCTTTTGATTTATACCACTTGTACTTAATGTGTTTTTCAATTAACGTGATAACTACTAATGTGTCATTCATCTAAAGTCTTAAGCCTTTACCCCAAATCCTACACAGCTAGGATTGATTTCTTTCATAAATTAACTAATCATAACTATATATATTCTAAGCACTTTTGAACTTGCCACTTGAATCTATTAGCTTGTATCCTATCATTCTTGTATCACATTACCATCACAGGTGTTTCTCATGTGATAATTTTCCTCATCATATCATCATATGGTTTGAAACTATAACTCATGATAGCTTTAGATATTCATGCGATTTTCCTTCATTTTTACTGTAAGGTTTATTTTCTTGCATCTATTATATTGAGTAGTAAAATATAGAAACTTATCATTTGGCTTACCTTATCATAAATTTTCGGCCAGTCTAGGTACTCCTAGTTTTATTGTGATATTTATCTGGTACTAAGGGTAATTTGTCATTCCAGGGGTATTTATGTAATTTCTTCTTCAAGTTTCAACAAAAATATCTAAGGCAAAATATCTAGGGGGTATTATTGTAATTTTCACCTGAAGGGTATTTTGGTAAATTGTCACTCACTCCAGGGGTATTATTGTAATTTCTACTTCAAAATATCTAATCAAAATATTTAAGGGTATTATTGTAATTTTTACGTCAACTAAATCAAGAATGCTTCAATCAATCAAACCACTCAGCCAAAGAAAACAATTACAAAAACTTCACTTGTTGAGTAATAAAGAATTCACCAAGAATCTAGATTAAGATAGCAAGAAGAGATTAAAGAAAGTATTCAACACAAGAACTTATACTGGTTTACCTCTCAACAAGAGAAGCTACATCCAGTTTCTTCTGAAAACAATAGGAATACCCACAATAACCAAGAGGGGCGTGAATTGGTTTAAACTTGGTCTTTTAAAATTATTTAGAAAATCAGAGCTATAGGATCTTAATCACAGTTAAACCAAGAATGCTTCAAATCAATCAAACCATTCAGCCCAAAACAATTTCTTCAAAAACAGAACTTGTTAAGTAATAAAATTAATACCAAGAATTAATGATCAAGATAACAAGTATAGTTTAAGGAATAGAAAACCAATACAAGAATTTATACTAGTTCACTTCTCAAGAGAAGCTACATCCAGTTCTTCTAATCAACACTAGATTAGAGTTTCACTATTATAAAATTCAAGTTCTTACAAGCTTTACAACAACCACTCTTTATCAACCCTAGACAAAGAATAGAAATCTAAAACCCTATTAGATTCCTAATGATCAAGACATAGAAAACCCTTCTCTACTCTTCCATCTAGAGAAACCCATTCTAGAAAAAGCTTAAAGAACCCTTTACAATAGTTTCAAATTACCAAGAATACAAAAGACGAAATTACAACAAGAGATAATGGAGAGAGACAACCTGATGATCCAATGAATATGAATGCATATGGTTTACCAATCAGAGTTGAAATGCAGAAATCAATTTCAGAACATTCTCTCCAAAACTTCTTTGAAAATGTTGCCCAAGAAATCTTTCAACACACCATGAAGATCAAGAAGTGGGGCAAGAGCTTTGTTAGCTCAAAAAATCCTTTCTAACTTTGAGAAGGCTTATATATGCTCAGAAAAATTGAAGTATGTAAGTTGTAAGATCAGAGAAACCTTCAATCTATTTATAACAAATGTTTATAACAGAATGTAATAGATTAAAGCGCCAAGTCATCGATTAAATTGCCAAATAATTGATTAAAATGTTCTTAGCACAACTTGGGAACTACAATGAGCAAAATAATTGATTAATCCGAGTCGTAATCGATTAAAGCAGTCAGGTTCAATTTTGAAAACAAGCTTGTGTAATCGATTATGGATTGTGTTAATCGATTAAAGCAGTCATGCATATTTAATAATGAACTTAAGTAATCGATTACGATATCATGGTAATCAATTAAGACAGTGAGACATGTTTTTCATTTTGTACTATGTAATCGATTACAAGAAGCTTATTATCAATTAATATGTTCTTCATGGCTTTTCTAGATTTAAAACAGAGCCTGTAATCGATTAAAATGTTGTGTAATTGATTAAAGCAGTGAGATTTCATTTTTCCAAAACCTTAACCATGAGAAATAGTTTCTTTTAAAACCATGAATAGCTTTAATGCTTTGTTGAAATCATGTATGCATGTTAATGATCATGTTCACGCAATGCAAGGATTATAAGATTTGCCTCTCATACACTTAATCAAATTACAATTTTCCTTGGCATGTGAAAAGCTAAAATCTTTCTTCTAAGGCACAAGCTTCTTCATTAGCTTTATCTTCTTCCTGCTCCCCCTATATCCAACATCTTCTAACCAAGACTTGATTAGAGTTTCATTATTCACAAAATTCTATTCTTACAAGCTTTACAACAATCACCCTTTATCAACTCTAGATAAAGATCTGAAATCTAAAACCCTATTAGACTCCTAGTGATCAAGACATAGAGAATCCTTCTCTACTCTTCCCTCTAGAGAAACCCCTCTAGAAAAGCTTCAAGAACCCTTTGTAATAGTTACAAACAACCACAAATTCTAAAATGAAATTACAAGCGAAGTTAATGGAGAGAGACAACCTGATGATCCAATGAATATGAAGGAATATGTGATGTATGGCTGAACCCATTAGCCATGAATTTCCCAAATCTACCTTGCATTGAAACCCAAACTTCAAGCTTTTCTCAAGGACACAAAGCTGTCCAGTTTTCACGAAAATGTATGGCTGTTTGTGAGTTTTAAATTATGGAAGGTGGAAGAAAGGTAAGGGATGGAGGTGGTTGGCACCATGGAAAAGCTTTCCAATAAGCCTAGGAAGAATTGCCACAATAGCATGAAGCCATTGATAAGAAACAAGAGGTTCTTGCACAAGAACTTGAGAGAAAATCTCACAACAATTTTCAGAATTGTATTCAATGACATCAAAGTTGTTTACAACAGTTTTTGGGATAGCTTATATGCACGAAATTACAAAGCTTAAATGCACATGAAAGACAAATGAAATGAAGTGCAATCTAAGAAGCTAAATGAAAGCTAAATGAGGTTTGTAGTGCAAGCTTCCCTAAGGACTCTTGGCTGGTCCAAACTCGTGCCAAGGTGCAGCCAAGGTGCAGTATTTTGAGCCTTAAGGTGCAATTTTCAGCTTCTAGGTGCAGTCCACAATTCACGCACAAGTGCACTTACAAATCTTTATACTAATGCACTAAAATCCTTTTTATTTCAACTAATTTTGCCACTAACAATTGCTGGAATTTATGGAATTAAATTCAACTTTAGAATACAAAATCCAGCCCTTATTATTCTTGAGTTGGTGTGCTTCTTCATGCTTGTCCAAATTGGCTTGGATGTGGTCTTGAAGTACTTGAGTTCTAGCTCTTGTCATTGATCCTATAAAGCTCACCAAAGGAAGTGCTTTAAGCTCTCCTTCTAGACCTTTAGCTTGCAATGGACCTCCATCATCCCCTCCTTCTTGAAAATAACTTGACCTCAAGTTTGCTTCCTCACTTGTACCTACATCATACAAAGAAAGATCACAAACATTGAAAGTAGTACTCACACCATACTCACTAGGCAACTCAAGTTTGTAAACATTGTTGTTGATCCTCTCTAGAATTTTGAAAGGTCCATCTCCTCTAGGTTGGAGCTTGGATTTCCTTTCATGAGGAAATCTATCATTCCTCAAATGAAGCCACACCAAATCTCCTTCATTAAATATCACTTGCTTCTTGTGTTTATTGGCTTCCTTAGCATATGCTTCCATTTTCCTCTCCACATGTGCCTTCACTTGTTCATGCATTTTCCTAACATAAGAACTTTAGACAAAGCATCATGACTAAGCATAGAAGAAGTGTTAGGTAATGGCAATAAATCAAGAGGAGTTAAAGGATTAAAGCAATAAACAATTTGGAAAGGAGATAAGGAAGTAGTCTTGTGAACTACTCTATTGTAAGCAAATTCAATGTGAGGTAGACACTCCTCCTAAGTTCTCAAATTACCCTTGATGAAGCATCTAAGGAGTTGACCCAAGGTCCCATTCACCACCTTGGTTTGGCCATCCGTTTGTGGGTGACAAGTTGATGAAAACAAGAGTTTTGTACCAAGCTTAGCCCACAATGTTTTCCAAAAGTGGCTAAGGAACTTTGTGTCTCTATCACTCACAATGCTTCTTGACAATCCATGTAGTCTCACCACTTCCTTGAAGAAAAGATTAGCTACTTCACAGCATCATCACTTTTGTGACAATGGTTGAAGTGTGCCATCTTTGAGAAACTATCAACAAAAACAAAGATAGAATCCTTTCCCCTTTTGGATCTTGAAAGACCAAGCACAAAATCGATAGAAATATCAATCTAAGGGGAGTTAGGACTAGGCAAAGGTGTATACAAACCATGAGACATTAATTTAGATTTAGCTTTATGACAAGTAATACATTGAGAAACAAGCTTATGCACATCATGCCTCATTTTTGGCCAAAAGAAATGTTCATGCAAAATAGCCAAAGTTTTATCGACACCAAAATGTCCCATTAAATTGTTTTCATGAGCTTCCCTAATGAAAAGTTCTCTCAAAGAGCTTTTAGGAACACAGTCTCTTTTCTTTAAACAAGAAACCATCATGTTTGATTGAGTATGTTTAGTTTAATATTTTTCTATTCTTCTTAGCTTATTTGACTTCTCTTGGAATTTATTTTCTCATTCTAATTCAGTTTTTGCCTTAGGCAAACAAGTGGGCTTAATTGATAATTGTTGCTTAT